>JAOTAZ010071683.1:0-35075 GCA_025629785.1 Erythroxylum oxycarpum | reverse complement strand
ACCACTTCAATTAAAGCTAAGTCCAAGCTCCCACCCGAGTCATTTATAGCGGGCATGCATACTGAAGGAAGTCATAGACCGAAAGGACAATTCAGTAATTCTACATACTACCTGGCATTCCCTCACCAAACCCTTTACTCGTGATCAGGTCAAGGATACTTTGTGGAGTATGCCTTCTGGCAAATCTCCTGGTCCCGATGGAGATCCTGTCGAATTCTTTCGTCATTACTGGAATCTTGTTGGGGAAGACATTGATTTAGCTCTCATGCAATTAAAAAATACCTGTAATCTTCCGGGGCAAAACAACTTCTAGTCTATTAGCAAGCAACTTGGCTAAGAGTCTATAAAGAAGGTTGCCAGAGCTTCATGCTTCTCCTGGACTCACACCCGTAGCACCTGAGAAATGAGGGCTAAAGTTGGTCACTTTTCAAGGGAGCCAGATGCATTCTCTTATACTTCCCTATTCCGTCCATTGATTGACACTCGTCTGCTCCTAATAAAAGCCCTTCGTCTGACTTCGAAAGGCGCACTCAAGAATGAAAGTTTAGACGACTATTAGTTATGGGGCAGAGATCCTAATCGCTTACAAGTTCTTGCACTGCAGGAAGCATGTTGAATACCAATGCAAGCAGCACTGAATAAGAAGATACCAAATAGAATGGAGTCCCCTATTAGAGATTCTGATTTACGATATGATGCACCTCTCTCTTAAGGCTTATATGCTTATGGTCCAGACCTTTGATATGATCTCTTATCAGGAAAGAATTCCGGTTTTATAAGAGAGGGATTCGAACCCTCGGAAAACAAAAATGAAAAATGGCATGGGAAAATGAAAGTCTCATATATATTCTATTTAGATAGAAAAATGCTAGAATCAGGTCTGATTGGACCAAATAGGGGATCTAGTCGAGATGAAAGAAGATAGTAAAAAAACTAGGATAAAAGACCTTGAGGTATATGAATTAGTATGTAATCTACTGAATTCAATGGGTTTACGTATAAATGTAAATGAAAGAGAGGGGCATTCTATCGAGATCCTCATTAAAAAGGGGGATATGGCGAAATTGGCAGACGCGACGGACTTAAATTGGCTTGAGCCTTAGTATGGAAACCTACTAAGTGATAACTTTCAAATTCAGAGAAACCCTGGAAAAAAGGGGGGGTCATCCTGAGCCAACTCCTCTTTTTTACGAAAGCAAAAAAAGAAAGGTTCAAAAAACGGGAATCAGCATGAAAAAAGAAAGGATAGGTGCAGAGACTCAATGGAAGCTGTTCTAACAGATGGAGTTGACTGCTTTGTTATAAGAATTATTCCATAAAACCTTCCATCAAGACTAAACCTATAGGCATCTATAAGCATAGGGTAGGAATACGTACGGAAATACTAGATCAAAATCAAAAGATTCAGATGAATAATGAATAAGGAACCGAATCCCTACTTTGTTCTATGTTCTATTTAGATATATCTGAAAAAATGGAAGAATTCTTGTGAATTGATTTCAAAGAGATCGAATATTCATTTCTCAAAGCATTCACTCTATAGTCTGATAGATCTGTTCAAGAACGGATAAATTGGACAAGAATGAAGATAGAGTCCCATTCTACATGTCAATCCCGACAACAACGAAATTTTTAGTAAAAGGAAAATCCGTCGACCTTAGAAGTCGTGAGGGTTCAAGTCCCTCTATCCCAACCCAATTCTCGATCACGTTGGGCGGAGAATCCAATCCTTGGGTATGGATTGCCTTTTGCTCGTGAGAAAGCCTCGATTCTAAGTCAACATAAGTCTGACTCCTCTTCATGAATCCAGTTGGAAGTGACGACACGGCATTGATGGTCAGTTTTGTGGCTTAGTTTCAGCCTTGTTTAATTGACCCAAATATGCTTGCTTTAAAGGACTCCACTTTCTTGAAGATAGAGCTGAAAGCATAATAAAGCTCGACAAAAAACCTACCCTCAGCTAACACAGATCCTTTGCCTATGCCAGTTCACCGCCTTCCATTTGAACTCATTTCATTCTTGAGATTTGCAGCTACGAAGGAAAAGTTCTTGTTGTAAAAAAAGACAGGGTTTAAGCGACTTAGGACTCTTTAGACTAGTGAAATGAGCTTAAGAGACAACTTGACGAAAAAGGGGCGACAACATGGAGCCTTATTCGATTACTACATCGTATCTGCTTTACTTTCTCATCTCTTTCGGGTAAGTCAAGATAAGAGCTAGGGCGTCAGGCGATAGTTTTAGGAGCTAGTTCAGACTGCGATGCTGATTTCGTACTTTGGAGAAGGGAAAGTCGTATGCAGAAGAGAAAAAATGGGCAAAGACTCTTTTGAAGGTTCTGAAAGAAAGCTGTTTTCTCTATATAAGATATTCTTTGTCCTAAGAGTTGTCAATTCAATCCGGATACTGACCCCACCTCTTTCTCGTTCCCATACGACATCCATTCCACTGGCTGTAAGCTAAGGTACGAATAGATGGGTTGCAACTCACCTATTTAAGATCGAGGTTATGTAATAAAACTCCCATCATCCCGGCTTTCACGTAAGCGCTGGACTGACTTAATCCTTCGCTCATCAAGATTCATGCACCTAAAGTCAGTCTTTCTAAGCCTATAGAGGGACCCAAAACCAACTCAAATAAATTAGATTAGTATATACAGATAAGGTAGGTATAAATCGATGCACACATCTGAAATCTTTTTAGAGGATTTCAGACTACTAAGGTGCATCGATAAAAGACAGATATGGTACGTATGGGTAATGAAATTCTTTTTGGAGAAGGAGGTGCTATTGGTAGAGATTCGACGGCATATGTTCTTCATGACATTGATAAGGCAGCCAGACATAGGAATAGAGATGAGCAGCAGGTCTTCTTTGAAGATTACCAGTCTTGTAGTAGTGATGTGGAATTGATTTATGAAAAGCATGCTGACGATACCGAGGGAGTGGCTTCCTCATCGGCCTAAAACAATGCCATCTTCATACCTCAACTATGGCATCTAATATCTCGAGACGTTTGCTCCTGTGGCCAAACTAAACGAAATTCCATACGACTCATTCTGTCAGTAGTTGGAGCCGGGTAATGTTACGGCGAGGAATCACGTAGTACGACAAGACTTTACGAAATGAGGAAAAGAAGTTAGCGGATTATGATGCCCTGAGCCCATGCCTTGCAAACGATTATTTGTCATTAGACTTAAGCTTTGCTGATAAATTAAAACCTTGTTGAGCCACGCCAAACAACGGGATCGTACTCACTCTTCACTAATGGATCGCCTGGAGTTCTTTTCTCGCCAGGTGGAAAAGCGCTACCAGACCCTCCCCAACCTTTTCATTCCGAGCCTCATTAGCGTGCTCGTCTGCGAGCTATGCTGGTTCTGTAGAGTAAAGGCGCGCAACAACTGCCTTCTTCCACAGTAGCTTCCTCTCCATCCTGAGGCGAGTCCACAAAGAACATTTTTTCCATTTCTTCTGCGTCTGTTGATGATGCTGAAGCAGATTTCACTTCAATTTCCAATCTTACGGATGTTAAGATTTACTTCCTATAATAAGAATAAGAGTTGCGAGATAGTCGAGAGAAGAGACCACTACCAATGGAAGACATCACGACTGAAAATCATCCAAGTCTCAGAAGGTGCGGATCAAGAAGTCTAATCCGAAGTATATGCAGGCCGACTTTGCAGATGCTGTGTCACTTTCACAGTGTTGTGTGTCCGAGATCAGGAAAGGAAAAAAACCTTATTCCGGGTGTGAGCCATAGCACAGGGACTGAAGGTAGGTCGGCTAGTCTGGTGCGAAACTGGTATTTCGATAATCTTAGGAGGCTGTAAGATGTGTTTCATGAATGAAGTGAGATCCTCTCTCTCCTTCTTCCCCTGCTCTGCTCTTAGAAATAGAGTCAACCGATGCCTTTTAGTCAATTCACTTCGCTAGCACCGTCTTCTTCCCTCAAACATCTGCAGATCGGCGGAGTCGTTCATTTCTCTGTCGAAAGAGAAAAGGCGAAAAAGCCAACCAAACCAATAGGTATAAAAATCTTCCATCGCAGTGAAAGCATAGTCACAAACGGATAGGGTAGGCCAAACTGAACCGGTCTCGGGAACTCAAATCCTGACTTGAGGAGATTGGATAATAAAGGCTCTATAATAGGGAAGGAGAGAGAGGCTTTAGGCGGTAACATTAATGAAGATGCCATTATTTAGATTGTGCACCCGAACTAATTCATCTCATCTGGTATAGCATTTCTAACTGTCATTGAAGTACGTGCAAGCAGACATGTTCAAGACCCTTAACTTCTAACAAGGCTGCTATTCCTAACAATAGAGTCATGGACGCCGGAGTGAATGCTGCGTGCTCTCCCGTAGGTGACGATCGAAGTCCAATGGCTGAAAGCACTCGACGAAGAGGGTCACGTCTTCTATTCTAAGCGTTCGGTAAAGCAGTAAGACAGGAATTTGAGACAAGAAAGCAAGTCTCCGGGGACTTAGGCCACCTATGATTCTGATTCAAAGTAGTTCGAACGAGTCCATCTTGCTGGCACACGGGTAGAAGAATCCAGATAAGCTAAACTCCATTCCGATAGCCAGGGGAATCTCTTTCCAAATCTCGTATTATAAGTGGATTCGATGGAATCAGATCGTTTTTCACAAAAAGATGATCGAAAGTCGGCTCTCGTTTATTGCTTCCTATGACCTTTCTTCAACCTAACTCCTTAAAGAATTCGAGTTTTGGCTTCATGGATAGATTCGAACTAGGCGTTCTAGGGTTTAAGGAAGACCTCTCTTTTGGTCTTTCAGAGCCACAGGTGACCCCGATAGAATGGCTCTACTACTTAGCGAATGTGACTCCCCTGGGAAGGGATCTGCGGTCTGACTTCGATTTGACTTCAAAGAGGAAACTACTGGAAAAAGAAAGAGAGAAGCGTCAGTCGCTTAAAAATTGATGTCGTTTTCGACTGTTGTGGGCAATTCGTCGCGTCACGTCTTTTTCGTCCGTTTTCGCTCTTTTTTTATTGATACTATGCTTTAATGCGCTCCAACACTCTTAGTACTGTACCGTTCTCGCCGCTACCTTTAAGCCTTAGCCGCGCTCTACGAAGACGTAGTCTGCTGACCCCCGTTTAGAAGAATACCCAACACGGGATTTCTCTTTTAGCTCCCTAGCTTATTCACCGCCCTGCTCCTGAACTTTCAGACATGTCCTCGCTTGTTCGAATAGGCTTGCCCCCTCTTACAAGATAGTTAACACCTCGGGTAGCCTTGGCTTTCGCTTCTCTTTCCACAACCCTACCAACTAATAGATGGGTAGATTAGCCAAGAGAAGACCTGATTTCTATCTTTAATAAGAAATTATATGAATCTAAAACTGACCCACCCGCCTTTTTAGAGGCGTATTCCTCAGCAGCGGTTAAAAACTGTGATTGCATTGGCAGCAGACATATTTATCCTACCTATTGTCACTGGTTTTGCAAAACCTTCTAAACCAAACTCGTAGGTTGTTGGCCGGCTTCCGGATAGACTTTCTTACTTCGAGTGGAAACTGTCTTTCCCGAGGTGCAAAGGTGTATTCAAAAAGGGAGACTTACTTTTCAATGCCCAGCATCCATAGTGATCAAATAAGGCCGAGGAGACTCCCAGTCTTTGGCTTAAAGGAGGATCTACCTGTCGCCCTTCATCATTGATATTTATTTGTGGAGGAGGCTCCCCTGGGAGACCCTATAATTGGTATGGATGAATAGACTGCCCTTTCACGGATCGTCTTTCCCTTCTCGTTGTAAGGATGGACCTTGGTTCTAAGATGATTGTTCCATGGTAACTGGCATCTTTTTAGAATGTGACGCAACCCGTTAAAAGTCAAATGAATCCACTACTGCTCCTGCCAAAGCGATTGGTGGTGAACTTCGTACTGGACTCCATTTCTATGGAGTAGGTTTCCTCTCTATTAAAAAGAGCCGGAGAAGCTAAAATAACTGAATCAAATCGAAAGTTGTGGACTTTTTGGGGAAATTCCCTCATTTTCGGCTGTTATAGCGCAGTATTTCAATGATTATTGGAATGCTCGTACGCGGCTTTTCTGCCTTTCTTATCGCTCGGTCTACTCAAAAAAAGAGCAGGCCTCACTCCAACCATACAGAGATAGATTTGAGGATTGAATGCTTGACTGGGACGCTACTGTCGCTTATTCATATTGATTTAATGCTATAACGAACTCCCTTATCGCTCAAACTAAATAATTAGTCAAACTACAAGCAGGTTGTCAAAGGAATAGGACGGGCGTAGATTGGTCGATTGACTCTCATAGCGAATGGAGTCTCGCTCTTCTTATTGACTCTTGATCGTTTTGAATCGACTTCTTTTAAGAAATGGAAAAAGAGGGTTCCCCATCCCTGGGGATGTACGGCCTGCGGGAAGCGACAACAATGAATGAAAGTCAGGCTAGATCCCTTCTCGTATGAGGAAAGCGAACCCGAAACCTGCTCCGCTGAAATGCCAACAGCCCGAGATCGGACTTCGTTAACAACGGATTCCAACTTTCCCGATGTAGTTGACTGACTCTCTGCTGCACGTGAGCTGCCCTTCCTCGTTTTTCATCTAGTTATCCCGGGTTTGTCGATTGAGGGCGAGGTAGATCCATTGACAAGGTCGGATAGGTATGCTATTTAACGAAGCTCTGCAAGACCATCTAATTACGGAAGACCTACTTTACCGTTAAAACAAGATAATTAGTGGAATAGGTCCAAATCGCGCTTTTAACCTCCAATTTGTTGTAGAAATTTCTTTTTCTTGCCGTAAGCAACCTCGAGTTGCCCCCACTTATACTTATAAGGTGGGATGAGTAGTCCAGTTACCCAGCTCTCCCAAACCTGTTGCCGATGGTGGATCCGGTTTCCTATGAAAGAGCTTCCTTTCCCGCTCCTGTTGCCTAAAAAAAGAAAAACTAGCAGAAAAAAGCAGATATACGTGAAACGAAGACCTACCAGCTACAACCGCGTATCCACGGAAACTCCCGCACCCTTACTAATAGCTTGACTTGTACGCGGACCTATACCTTACTTCCTAGATAAGATCTCGTTTACCTACCAAAGAGGGACTCCTACCTTGCGGAGAATACAAGCCTCAGCATCCCGTTCGACAGGCATAGACGCAGAGAATTTCAGATCGAGATAAAAAGAAGACTGCCAAGCTAAAGTGATGCCTTGCTCTTATCCTGTCTTCCAACTAAGGGGGAGCTTGCGACCTAGGGAGGTACTTTCTTTTATGCGAGCGAGTGGAAGAATGTAATGAGCTGTTAGCGGGTGGAAGATATGTAACGAGCTTCAGCTAAAGGCCATCGGACTACGTATGAAGGGCTTTCTGAAATTTCATCACAGATGTAGGAGGAATGAGCCCATTCTTTCCCGGGCTAAGCCTCGTCCAAGTCCAACCGCATCTGATTTGGGACCACGACCTACTCATCGATCCAATTTGGGATATTTGTTGTGCTCGACCTCGAAATGATGCGATGCCCGGGCGCAGCTGCATGGGTGACATTGAATCAGAATCGCGCAGCAAGGTAGCTTGCTTACTCTCTTCCCTCTTCAGAATCATTACGTAGGAATTGTTAAGCATCCGACACCACTTCTTGACTTTAAAGACCAATCTTGAATTGCTGCATAGCACGAGAACATCTTCTCTCTTCCATCTTGGACTGAATTCTCGTAAATTGCTAAACAAATGGCTTTGACCTTGGCGATACATTCTTAAAAGCCCACTCCGATTTGCTCTAACTTTCCAACAAGGTCAATCGCCTCTGTAGAAAATGGAAGATTCCGGACCTATAGGAAGATGTCAGAATCGGTCCTCTTCTTCCGCGCATCCACCTCAGGCCTACCGGCGCAAACAAGTATTGGAGTATGGTATGGTGGCATCAAATTAGCCTTGGCTCTAAGCCGTAAAGTGTGAGCGGGCAATGAAAGACTCATTACAGTAACGCGACTTCCTTGGTTCTACCACTGGCACACCAGAAAGACTCACTCCTCGAGGCTAGGTTCCGAAGGAAAGGACCAACTCACTCTATTGCTGCGACTGATCCTGCTACTGCCATTTTGGCTCTTAGTGCTATTATCTACTCCAATAGTGGTTTTTCTTGGGAAGAAAGGTTGTGCAACAAAGGAAGATTGCGATGTCATCCATTGCAGCTGCGGCTAAAGCGGGGATATCTTCCATACGGCTCTATTCCAATTCGTCACATCCGGAATGCTTTTCTGCCGGTTATTGCTCTGGTTACGAATGCAATCTATCTATGGCAACAAGCCCTACACCGACTCGCCCTTTCTTTCCATGGTTCTTGGTACAGCGTGGGATTGGGACCTGGGTCTCAAACCAGACTTCTCGGACCTATTAGTCTTTTGTTGCACAACCTCGGGTATGACTCGTATATTAAGAGAATTAAGAGAAGGTTATCGGACGGGACATTATGAAAGCGGCATTCCTTCCCTCCGATTGGAAGGATTCACTCCATTTGATAAGAAAGAATAAAGAAGAGAGGACGCAAAAACCTTTGACCGTATCCGAAACGGGGAGTGGGGTTGTCAGAATGGCTACTGGACAAGGATGGTCCTTCGACCTTTTGGCACGGAACCTGGGACACCGCCCGCCCCCGATTCGATAGATTTTCCTATATTAACCCAGTGCTACCGTTTACTTCGGTGCTATTGATGCATGGGATTTGAAGGTGAACTACCAATAGCCCTCTTATCTGTCTGAAAAAAATGATTAATGGTATTATGCCTTTAGTAGATCCGCTGGATCATGTCGGTTTTGCTCTGATGCGTACTGGCCGCCATCAGTCTCTTCGGCCGGGTAATCCTTTAGTACAAAACTAGGATTGCTTGCTCTACGAGCCGCTGATACACGAGTCTTCTTTATAGTCTTCCAGTAAGAGTGCCAGTTACAGTGGTATTGCAAAACAAAAGATAGGATAAGTCCGAAGGCGGACCTTGTATAGTAAGCTTTCTTGCTTCAGCATGTGAGGGTCTTTAGACGAAGAAATCCAACGAGTGACGTGCGTAGGCGCGCAAGTCTAGCCCCTTGATCCGAGGAATCCTTACCTCCGGGCTTACTGAGACACCAAGGGAAATTCGGCTTTCCGATCCGATCGTGCTATTACCCGAAATGCCTTAACTAATCTTTCTAGGCCCACTCCTGCGGGCGTGGTCTAATAACGAATCGTAAATTAATACACTTTCGGGGCAAGAGCAAGGCATTCTCATAAAAATGTAGTTCCCATTTCCTCGGTGGAAGAAAGAATGGTTCACATCTACAATCAGAGCAGCACGGGAAAAGCCGATGGAAGTCCAAGATGGTGGTTTTTCAGCCCAAAGATTGAAGGAAGGGTCGCGGATGAGACAACTGTCTATTGCTCGTATTCATTCAGTCTATCTTTCCAGTGAAGAATAATTGAGATATAAGGCATCGCGACAGTCAGAGACCAGACTCGTGCTTTGTTTACGACCGGCTTAGATAATAGGGAAAAGACTGCTATGCATGCACCATAGCTCCGCGTGCTCAATTTACTATTGTAATAGTCTTGTTTTCTTTCAAAGGCGCAAGATTACTAGTACACGCTGACTCTCTATCGCGTATCCGAAAGGCTGGCAAATTCAAGCAAAGACGAGAATTTAGTCAAAAACGACCCGCTTCGCTGACCAATCCTCAATAAGATAATTGTCTTTGAATCAGATCGGTTCTAGGCTGACCCATTCGGTGACCAGTGCTAGCGCGCATCCATGGTAAACTCGGACTTTTGGTTCGAAGGGACAACCGGTAACTTGAATATTGAATCCATATCTTCTTCAATGAAGAGATTTCGTATTCTTGGACTCCTTTCCTCGAGACAATGGTACCTATTTCAGTTGATGGATGAGTAGGCTTCCAGGAAAGACAGACGATTAGATATTGTTCCCCACGTCCGCAGTGATCCAATATGTGGCCTTGGACCAAGAAAGAAGAGGGAAATTACAGCAGCGCTCCCTGGATACCCTATACTAAGGATTTACTTAAGTAAAATAGGAGCATAGTGGTTCACATAGTGAACAGACTTAGAAGCTAACGCCTATTAAGTCAGTCTCCGCCCGAACTACTCAAGTGAGTCCTTTTACACCTACTAAAACGAACTATAGCAGGTTCTGCAAGAAACCGAGGAAGTAGACGGACAAGTAAGCTAGTACACACGAGTCAAAGAGGCTAACACTCCATTTTGTTCCAAACCTGCTCCGTGTTTTTGGTTTTCCGGGGCTTCCGCTGTTTTTTACTTGAGTTTTGGGGTTAGTACTTCACTCACAGGCTCTGGGTTCCTTGTTAGCAGGTATCACAACGAACTATATGCTTATCCTAAGATGCGCGTCTTGGGCTCTTTTACCTCTAACTAGAAATCTCGTAGTAGAAGAAGAATAATGTGACGCTCAAAACCCCCATGTCTTTCTTGGTTGGACCAACCCCACCGGCGATTTCCGACAAGTCTTTCCTCATTTTTCGAGCAAGAAGCAGAACAAAAATCAAGCTTTCTAAATGAGATTGAGTTCCACGCAGGCTAGAAAGATGCTATTTGCTGCTATTCTATCTATTTGTGCATTAAGTTCGAAGAAGATCTTAATCTATAATGAAGAAATGATAGTAGCTCGTTGTTTTATAGGCTTTATCATATTCAGTCGGAAGAGTTTAGGTAAGACTTTCAAAGTGACTCTCGACGGGAGAAGGAAGGCTATTCAGGAAGAATCGCAGCAATTCCCCAATCCTAACGAAGTTGTTCCTCCGGAATCCAATGAACAACAACGATTACTTAGGATCAGCTTGCGAATTTGTGGCACCGTAGTAGAATCATTACCAATGGCACGCTGCGCGCCTAAGTGCGAAAAGACAGTGCAAGCTTTGTTATGTCGAAACCTAAATGTGAAGTTAGCAACACTTCTAAATGCCACAAATTCCCGTCGCACCCGTCTTCAGGACGATCTAGCCACAGGTTTTCACTTCTCAGTGAGTGAAAGATTTGTCCCCGGTTTGACGTTAAAGGCTTCTATAGTAGAACTCATTCGAGAAGGCTTGGTGGTCTTAAGAATGGTTTGGGTAGGAGGTTCTTCAAGATCGAAGACGAATAGAATCTAATTCATGTTCATGTTAACAGAAGAGCGGATCCAATACCAAGACGACTTCTTTCTCAGAAAGTGCAGCAATTGAAGAATTATGGGGTCTCATGCCCTACGAGTAAGTCCCAAAAAGGACCCGCGAGAAGCCTTTTGCACCAAGCTAAGGAATGCAAAACTCGGCTTGGATCAAGGTTCTGCAAGAAATAGGAGGGGCGAACAAAGGGTCTTTAGACTAAGTCAGAGAGGAATGCTTCGATTAGTACCTCATGCACATAGCAATATGATGGAAGTCATGAAGCCAGGCTTAGGGAGATGCTTCTTAGTGGCATTCTTTCATTGAAGCAGGAAAGCGTAGATGCATTTAGAGCAGGGATTAAAGTAGGAGGGGGTGAACTAACAATCAATCTATTAAAGAATGGCCTTATAAGCGCTTATCCATCTCATACTGTTTAAACTACAAAGAAGGGGCCAATGAAAAGCTGCTAAGTCCTATCTCTCTACTAATCCCTCTAAAGAAACTCGTCTTGGCCTATCTAAGCAGGTGAAAAGAATGTCCCTAGTAAAGGTTTCGAAGAAAACATGGGCAGGCTCGGAAAGGAATGGACTAAGCACAACGCACTAGGAAGGAATGGAAGAGAAGATCGAGACGGCGCATAAGCTTGATCTCGGATTGAGGGAATGAAGTCACCTAACCTATAAGAGTAGCAGATAAGGAAAGACAGGTCAAGAAGAACAGGTGCTAGGCGTAAAAGAAGGGCTCGGAAGGCTAACTCCTCAGACTGGAAAGCAAGCTACTAGCTGAGAAAGCCCTAGGCTTAATCATTTGAATTCGTCTCAAAGCAAAGGCAGAACAGGCAGTTTCACTCCCTCTCTAAGGGGAAGTCCGATCTCATACTGTTAGTAGGGGCCTATTCCCGGTTAAGTGGAACTTTTGGATGATAGAACAAGGGATAGAAGGAGATCTTTAACTTGGCACGCTAAGGCGTATAGGCTGGCACAAGCGGGAAAGCGTTGTCTATGATGCTGCTCAGATGCCGATTGACCGATTGATATGATTAAACTCCTGGTTGACAGGTGCGGAAGTTAAGAGTCGTAGATGGCGAGGTTAAGAAGGAACTGCACTGTCGAAAGGCTAAGATGGCGAGGGGCGGGTAATAAAGCATCAAAGAATTCAACCCTAGGCCTAGGAAAAGAAGCCAATGACAATCGTTCTAGCTGAGACTGTTGCTATCTCAATCCCTCGATCAATCGTTCTATTATATATGTGCCCCTTCTCACGCCTATCTAACTCCTAATCACGCTAATCCCTAACAAAACAAGGGGATTTCTCCGCTCATACAGTTTCAGGTTCTAATCCAAGACTTTTCTGATTGGCCTTCTAACTGGACTTCTCGGATGTTGAGAAAGAAAGGCTAAGGCTTCAGCCTATGAGATCAATCTTATAAGACTTCCTGAGGTAGAGCTATATGCGGGATATCAGCTTAGTTGAAGGCAAGGAGCTGACTAAGCGGTATCGTACTAACCGATCAATCGACAGGGCAGGTTGTGCAACAAATGTGAGATAGTCTTTGATTTTATGAGGTACGTCAAGAACTCTTATTATTGGCCTATTAATAGGTAGAAGAAAAGGAGTACTACCACTCGCGATGAAAGATGAAAAGAATGAGTTAATTCGATCAAGCTATTGAGAAGGCAGAACTGGAACCACTTCTCGGGGGGAAGATTTGAAATCAAGCTCGCCCTATTAAAGAAGTAAAGAATGCCCCTAACGCCCTAACTAAAATCATTCCCTCGTATTAGGCCTATCGATCAATCACCCAAGTCGAAGGCTTTGCCGGCAGCACTAGTTCACTTCAATCAGAGGAAGATGGGTTCAATCAGTAGGTCCCTCTCAAAGAAAGCTTAAAAGGGCGCAAATCCCATCAGAAAGTCAAGTGAAAGTACGGGTCCCTCATATAGTCAAGAAAAGAAGGAAGTTCAAAGCCAAAGATTGGACTGCCCAATAGAAGTAGTTCTATCTCGCGTTGGAAGTCCCTATTAAATTAAAGGCTCGCAAGAGGAAGCTTCTAAGACTGAATTGCCCAATGACTTAGCTAAGGCGGATAAGTAAGCACTAGCAGGAAAGCAAGCTCGGGAAGGCATACAGCTGCGCACCAGACGGGTTAACAAAGAGCGCCTGTACACAACATAACAAAGCTTAATCTCCGTCTCAATAGACGGAACCAAGGCAGTTCCATATCGAAATCGATAGCCGGAGAATGGCCCAATGGTTTCTTCCACCTCGGTCGGCGAAAGGTTATTCACAATGTTAAGAATCTCCTCCTCAGCAGATAGTCTGACTTCGTTGTCGGCTTGGATCGTAACGATGCTTCCTTTGTAGCGGAATTCCAAACACTGATGATATGTAGAAGAGATTGCCCCACCCCAGCTTGATGAGTCTCCCCAACAATAGATTGAAGGTTGCCTTGATATCTAGGACATGGAACTCTGTCATAAGGCTGAGTGGACTCACTTGAAGATCAAGTCTGAAGACCCTTGCAGCTCTCTTCGAAAGAGAGTATGCTCTTCTCGATGCAGACGATGGAGTAAGGAGAGATTCTTTCAAGCCGAGAGTTTGGACAGTTGAAAAAGAAAGGTTCTGAAAGAAATGACATTTGTCGAGAAGTGGAAAATCGTGTGTATACAATCCTCATTGTGTATATTGATCAATTGACTTCTTTCTTTTTGCCTTCCTATCCCAAGCTTTTGTAAATGTGTCTCCGGGTATTCCTTTCTCATTTCGTCCAACAGAAGGTTCTGAAAGAAAGGCTATCAATTTTTCTAGAATACTCTTTTCTTGAATATCATTCAAAAGAGTTTCGCATTGCTTCGTATTCCACCAATTTGTAAGCCAAGATTCCAGACTTTTCGTAAACAAGAGAGAAATCCACCAGGGTAAAAAGACTATAGATGCAAGATAGAAAAGTGGAAGAAATGCTTTCTTTTTGACCATCTTTTTCATATATTAGTGTATTGTTGAATTAAAAAAAAAATCTCAATGCACATCTCTGATGTGAATTTATCCAATGAAGTAACTTAATATTATGTAAGCTTATGATGATCTTATGGAAATGTATAAGAATTTCCTAAATTTCCTAAATGCAGACTACGAGCCGTCTTTTGACCGGAATGAGGATCAAGACGAATTGGAATTCGAAGGATTTGTAACCTTCAATAGATTAGTCAGGGATAATTCCAGATATGCATTACGTAAATTCGTCGCTCTTTACGTGTTTGACTGATTTATTATTAACGTTGAGGACGACGTGGAGATTATCTATTTCTATGAGGAACTACAGCCCCGTATCGACTCCTCTTTCGATCAATTCGCCAAAGAACATGCTGAATTTCTTATAAAACTAGAAAGCCAGTTTGAGTGGGCGAACGAATTTGAAAATAAAAAGAGACAGTTATTAGTAAGGTTATTAGTGAGATTATGGGCAAAGAAGCACGTGAAATTGTGGTTCTACCAATGGTATTACCGATTTGGGCTTTCCCCCGATACTTTTTCGGAGTCAGACCGTAACGTTTTTATGGGCAGATGCTATAATCAATGGTGTCAATCTGTTGATTATTTCCTTAAGGAGTCAGACGACAAGGAATTAAACAAGAAGGAGTCAAACGATTAACTTCTTTTTCAAGATCAAGAAACCCATTTTCTTCCAAAAAAGATATTCATAATTAAAGTGAGGAATAACAAATATGAAAATCAGATCCTCTGTTCGTAAATCTTGTAAAAGATGTAGGCTGATCCGTAGGAGGGGACGAATTCTAGTAATTTGTTTGAACCGAAAACATAAACAAGGACAAGGCTAATCATTGAAAGAATTCTTCTCCTTTTACTAATACTAAAAAGCTCTAAATCGAAAGGACTCCATAAAAGATTTGTTTTCACATGAAATGGATATACCCATCTATATATAACTCATCTGGTAACTAAAAATGATAAAAAGTGCTTTTCAAAAAGCAAATCATTTCTGGGATAAGAAATGGGAATCTGTTTGGTCCCCGGATTGGGACTCACGGTGGTCATAATTTTGGGAGTCACTTTCTGATGACTCCTATTCCTATTGGAAGGCGTTCTGCTATTACGACTTGAAGTTTAACAAGTATAATCAGGATGATGACCTTAGGTATTACTCGACTAGGATACAATTTGAACAAACTATGAAACAATTTGAAGACCTGACTGAATCTCCTAGTCAAGACCTTGGTGAAGCTAAAAATCAGTGCTTGTCCCTTTACTGGAGTTTCTATTGGTATCACCAGTCGAAGCTCCATTGGTTCAATTACTGGAGTTTATTTTATCGTAACTCCAAAGATCCTTTCAGTTTCTTTTTACTTACTTTTTGGTATCTCCGTTGGTATATCTCTTTTTTTTTGTTAGTGATGCACCACCGGAAAACGGGAGTTTGACATTGACTGAGTATTCCAGTGAATACCCCACTGAGCAATCATCAGATTCTGATCTATCATCCTCGGATGATGAATAAAAAGATAATGAATTCTACTATAAGATCAAACAAGTCTTAGAGTATGCCAGTAGTTACATCCTTTGTTTCTCTTTTCATCTTCGGATTCCTATCTAATGACCCAGGACGTAATCCTGGACGCGAAGAATAAAGAAAAAGGGGGCTTGACTGTCTTGAGAAATTGTCGTAGGATTTTTCTCTATACCTTTAACTCGAAAAAGCACTGGAGAGAGATTCAAAAGATTAATGAAATCCAATAGAAATAGAAAGTCCTGAAGAAAAACGGAAAGAGAGGGATTCGAACCCTCGGTACAAATGTACAACGAATTAGCAATCCGTCGCTTTCGTCCACTCAGCCATCTCTCCCAACCGAAAAGAGATTACAAAGAAAAAATGATCTCTTACATAAGAAATAAAAGAAAAATGGAAAAGCCTTTCAAAAGAGAGTAAAGAAGAGTCTTTTCTTTTTTGTTTTGGACGTTGATAATATCCTTGCATTTAGCTTAGCAGCACCTTACGATGGCATAGCCTTCCAGTTTTCAAGTGAAGGGCGAGGTTCAAATGGTATGTTCCGAGTACAACTAAACGATAACACTTTGATTCTCGGTTCTATTTCTGGAAAGATTCGGTGTCATTTTATACGGGTTCTCCCGGGAGATAGGGTCAAAATTGAGAAAAGTTCTTATCATTTAACGAAAGGACGTATAATTTATAGATTCAGGAAAAATCAGTCAAAGAATAAGGAATTAAACAAGAAGAAGTCAAAGCAAAGAAGAAGGAATTAAACAAGAAGAAGTCAAAGAAGAAGGAATTAAACAAGAAGGAGTCAGACGACAAGGAATTAAACAAGAAGGAGTCAAACGATTAACTTCTTTTTCAAGATCAAGAAACCCATTTTTTTCCAAAAAATATATTCATAATCACAGAAGCAAGAAATAGGAGGTATAACTATGAATCTAAAAGGACGTATAGTGGGCTTTCTCACAATCGTACTCCTTCACGGATTTATGATATTTCGATCTTAATCTTGAAGAATCAAATTGAGATCGATGAAGGAGGTATGGGGAAGGGATTGGATAATTATAGAAACTTCCAACTCGAAAAAAGGAGTTGAATGAAAGAGTTAAATACCTGCAAACAAATCAAGAAGAAAAGATTCTTTATATATACATATTCTATCTAATAAAAAAAAAGGATATAAAAAGGGTGCTTTGATCGAAATCTTGATTCGACTCATTTCATTATTCTTTGGAGTAGAATACTTCATAAGATTTCGATTCGTTGATCATTTAGTTCAGTTTTCATTTAGCTTTCTTATTAAGAAAAGAAAGATATCAAAAAAGGGAGTCTTTATGTCGCGTTACCTAGGGTCTCGTTTAAAAAAAATACGCCGTCTGGGGGCTTTACCGGGACTAACTAAAAAAACTAAAAAAAAAAAAAAGACCGGGGTTGAAAGTTATCGTAGAAATAAATCGCGTTTCAGAGAAAGATCTAAATATAGTTTTCGTTTAAAAGAAAAACAAAGATTACGTTTTCATTATGGTATTACAGAACGACAATTATTTAAATATTTTCGTATTGCAAGAAAAGCCAAGGGGACAACAGGTCTGGTTTTACTACAATTACTTGAAATGCGTTTGGATAACATCCTTTTTCGCTTGGGTATGGCTCCGACTATTCCTGGAGCCCGCCAATTAGTTAACCATCGACATATTTTAGTTAATGGTCGTATAGTAGATATACCAAGTTATCGTTGCAAACCCCAAGATCTTATTATGTCGCGAGATGCACAAAAATCGAAAACTCTCATTCAAAATGCTCTTAAATCATCCTCTCGTAAGATATTGCCAAAACATTTGACTCTTCATCGATTACCTTATAGAGGATTAGTCAATCAAATAATAGATCGTACGGGGGTTGGTTTGAAAATAGATGAAGTGTTAGTCGTAGAATATTATTCCCATAAGACTTAAAAAAAAATATATATTTGGACAATCTTCTTCCTTTTACCGAAGTCAATTTACAATTTACTTAATTTACTTTAGGTTAAAGTTTAAGGGGTTTGATCCGGGTTTTTCTCCCACCCATCTCAGATATTCCGGATTTTATCATTCATGTATTGTACATTGACCGATCTTTTTTCATTCCTTGTCCATCCTAGTGGAAATTGATTTCTATTAAAAGAAAAGAAAAAGGAGGAGCTATTTGTTATAAAAATGGAATCTCTTGTTGTTTGAGTTGTTGCGGTCAGGAATGTTGGTGAAATTGATGAAGGTACGGAAAGAGAGGGATTCGAACCCTCGGTAAACAAAAGCCTACATAGCAGTTCCAATGCTACGCCTTGAACCACTCGGCCATCTCTCCTATAAAATCATTATGAACCAGAAAGCAAATAAATAGGCAGTCCTTCTGATTTCCTATTAATATTGAATTTTGGTGTGGATAGATCCGACTAACCTATTCGAACGAACTAAAAAATAGACAATCTTTTTTTTTTTTCAAAAGATTTACTTTAACACCTGATGGGTTACAATCAAAAGTCTTTTCTGAAAAGCTAAAATAAAGACATATATCTATTCCTATTTGTTTGCGACGAGAAGACTTCCGACCCTTTTTTTCTGATATTATACCGAAGTCAATCAATGAATGATAAGGAATCAATTGATTGATGGGTTTATGCTTTTCGATCATGATCTTTTTTATTACGATTCCATAACAATTTGCAAATTCCTTTCTTGTTTTAAAGTCTTCATCAAAAAATCCCTTACTCGATAGATCTATTACAAATTCGTGAATCATCCCATGTTCGACTGCATAGTGTATACTCACTCTGCATACAATCCAAAAAGGTTATTCTATTTCCATTTCCATCATCAATAATTATTCTAGTCTTTTTCCTTTCTTTTTTGGATCCTAATTCAATCAATTCGACCTAATCTCAAATCCGTAGGAAAGATTCTTCTGGTTGACTGAGATCAGAAAAGTTCCCTTCATTTTGATATTACTAAGTTTGGATGAATTCAAATTGGATTCAATTCTTTTCTTTTTTTATGAATCTCCTTCAATGTTATTTCGTCCTCTAGAATTCCTATGTTTGTGGGATTATTTCCCCACGAGGAGGAATGAAAAGAATTATAGAATGGATTGTTGCCTATGTCTAGATCGCGTATAAATGGTAATTTTATGGATAAGACCTTTTCAATTGTAGCCAATATCTTATTACGAATAATTCCAACAACCTCAGGAGCAAAAGAGGCATTTACCTATTACAGAGATGGTGTGATTTGATTTTTTTCTATTGAAAGAAATCTACGCTTATTGAAGGTGAAGTTTTGAAATCGAATAATTCCTTCGGTCGTGTATCCCCGATTGATGCAGCCTCAGATGCTATTCTTCCATTCTAGATTTTAGTATTGAGCGAAAGGTTATACACCTATCTATAGGTTCTTTATTACAGGTCGGTCAATCCTATTCTACTCGTACCAATAGGTGGTGCGGCATAGGGGAAAAAGCACTACACCTAGAAATCAACGACACAAAAGCTTTGTTAAAACTACCTCCTTTCTGTCTATGGATTGGGACTAGAAAGAATGGTTGGGACAACAAGCATCCGTCTCGTTCGTACTTTGGTTACCCGTATAACTATCAAAGACTGTTGAAGTGACAAATTCCTGGAAATTAGGGGGCGTTGAGGACAAAGAAATTGTTGGAGTTACCTTTTCTATCTAGTATACCAAATTAACAAAAGCTCTTGCGCAGGAAGGTTGGCTAGAGATTTCCTGTAAAAATATTAGCCCCACTCAGTTCATAACGAGACTACTAAAAAAATGGAATCAAAAAAGACAAAAGATTGAAATAGTCTCATTATGCATATAAGGGAGGAGCCGTATGAGATAAAAATCTCATGTACGGTTCTGGAACGGAGATTTTTGAATTGAATAACGACCGTAACGGATGTCAGCTCAATCCGAAGGAAATTATGCGGAAGCTTTACAAAATTATTATGAAGCTATGCGACTAGAAAGTGATCCCTATGATCGAAGTTATATACTCTATAACATAGGCCTTATCCACACAAGGAATGGAGAACATAGAAAAGCTTTAGAATTTTATTTTAGGGCACTAGAACGAAACCCATTCTTACCACAAGCGTTTAATAATATGGCTGTGATCTGCCATTACGTGCGACTATCTCCACTATAGAAAGAAAGAGAAGAAAGGAAAGAAAGACCTTCCTAATGAAATACTAAAAAGCAACTAGGCTCTCTACATATATAGATCGTTCAAAATAACGATTTTTATGAGCTGTAGAAAAAGACACTTCTCGAAATATGAAGAAAAAAGATATGCCTAGATCCTTTATTCTATGGATAAAAATCTAATTGATAGAGCGGAAGCGCCGTAAAGATCAATTAATGAGGTTTTGGCCCAATCCATTACCATTAAGAACTGCTTACTTATGCCATACATACTATCAGACAGATAAAAGTAAGGAATCCACTTATGTAATAGAGCCGATCCCCTACGGTCTTGAGCAGCGGTGTAGGATCAGATCCCAAGGATAGTAAGTCTTTTCCTTCTTAGGAAGGAAAGACTTTTTCAAGGATTCTATATCAATTTCAACGAGATAGTTACCTTGTAGAAAATGCTAACAATAGGAAAAAATGCCTATCTTCGGAAGGTGGGAGAAAGGAGAAAACTGATTATTAATCAAGATTCAAGTTGAAAACTTATGTTATTAACCTATTTTGGTAAACCCCCCAAAACTGGGCTAAATCTAGCGGAAATCTCATTCTATTCGATAGATAATAAGTAATAGGTAAAGTCAAATAGACAGCAAATAACTGGTGAGCCGTATGAGTTAGGAAACTCTCAAGTACGGTTCTAAGGGAAGGAATTGACGCGCCTATTCTTACCGGGGAGAACAGGCCATTCGACAGGGAGATTCTGAAATTGCGGAGGCTTGGTTCGATCAAGCTGCTGAGTATTGGAACCAAGCTATAGCACTGACTCCCGGTAATTATATTGAAGCGCATAATTGGTTGAAGATTACGAGGCGCTTCGAATAACAGAAAAGTAACTAATTCAAAGTTTTTCGATTTCTTAGAATTAATATCTTATGGGATTTGGATTCTATGGGATTTCATAAAAAAAAGATTTCTAAGAAAAAAAAGATTAATTTCCTGGCGGGGATATTGGCAAGAATTGATCGAAACTTTAGCATGGGCTCACGAACGAACACCTTTGGCCAATTTGATTCGATGGAGAGATAAACCAGTAGCTCTTTCCATTGTGCAAGCAAGATTGGTTGGATTAGCCCACTTCTCTGTAGGTTATATATTCACTTATGCGGCTTTCTTGATTGCCTCTACATCGGGTAAATTTGGTTAATTTAGGTGAATGGTTTGTATCCATCAGTCATTTCTTTCGATGGAGAAGGGGCTACACCTTCTTCTATTTTTTCTATTTTGACATCTAGGATTCGATTCTTATTATTTTTATTATTGAGACTTGTAGGAGGAACTAAACCATTATGGCAAAGAAAAGCTTGATTCAGAGGGAGAAGAAGAGGCAAAGATTAGAACAGAAATTTCGTTTGATTCGTCGATCCTCAAAGAAAGAACTAAGCAAAGTTATGTCAGTGAGTGAGAAATGGGAAATTCATGGAAAGTTACAATCTCCACCACGTGATAGTTCCCCTACACGTCTTCATCGACGTTGTTTTTTGACAGGAAGACCGAGAGCTAACTATCGAGACTTTGGTTTATCTAGACACATACTTCGTGAAATGTTTCATGCATGTTTATTGCCAGGGGCAACAAGATCAAGTTGGTAAGGATTTAAATATCCTTTCATTTCTTAAAGAATCAAAAGTTGCAGATAATCTTTTTTTTTTACTTTTCCTTGAAGTGCTGATTACTAATCAACAAACCTTGATCAACAAGAGAAAAAGCGACTTCCTCCTAAAATTAAGAAAACGAATTCCATCTTCCTACATTTATATATCAAATGGAAAAAAGAAGGATTCTTTCTCTTTTTCCACTTAATGAGAATTACCATTTTTTCTTTTACTAATACTATAAAAATATTTTGGATCAGATTCTAAGGAATAGCTTGCGGGAATTTGTAATAATTTCTTTCTTGATTGCATTAAAAGACAAGAAAGAGCAAGACAAGAGAAAAAAGGATGGAGAATAAGAAAGTCCATTATGATACATATCGATTTTTGTATAAAAAATCAATCATTTTCTTATTTATACATGCTAGTATCGACTATACTCACTTAGATAGAATTAGTATAATTAAATCAATTCTACGTAAAGGATTTTTATACCAATATAATAAAATGGTAAAATAGTACATTGAGGTACCCAGTCTATGACAACTATCAGCTTTTCATCTATTTTTGTGCCTTTAGCAGGCCTAGTTTTTCCCACAATTGCAATGGCTTCTTTATTTCTTTTTGTTCAAAAAAAGAAGATTGTTTAGACCTAGTGGAGCCAAATCGCATTTTTTCAAGACTTAAACTTGAATCATAACACAGAGATCTATTTAGTAAAAAGGGGATATTTTCTGAACAGAAATTAAAAAAAAAAGATCTTCTGCATGCAAAAGCATGAGAGAGAACTAAATGAATTCTCGTTTAAATAAATAGATGGAGAATAAGAATCGGTGGGTTGATTGGTTGAAATATAAAGTCAATGTATAGATCTATAGTCTATAGTGCGGTCAGAGGAAGGGAATGCTATTTAGATCTACCTAATTTGATAAATTATCTCGAAAGACTGATATCTGAATAGTATAGTGAGAGTTACTTCAAAATAAAAAGAAGAATAAATAAGATCCAATTCATTTTGGGGTTATTATCTCAATTCAATTTAAATGGAACTAGGGCTAGTATGAATTGGCGATCAGAACTTATCTGGATAGAACTTGTAATGGGGTCTCGAAAAAGAAGTCAGTTTTGCTGGGCTTTTCTTCTTTTGTTAGGTTCATTAGGATTCTTATTGGTTGGAACGTCCAGCTATCTTGGTAGGAATTTGATAGCTTTATTTCCCTCTCAGCAAATCCTCTTTTTCCCACAGGGGCTCGTGATGTCTTTCTATGGAATTGCAGGCCTCTTTATTAGTTCCTATTTGTGGTGCACAATCTTTTGGAATATTGGGAGTGGTTTTGATCTATTCGATAGAAAAGAAGGAAGAGTGTGTATTTTTCGTTGGGGATTTCCTGGAAAAAATCGTCGCATTCTACTCCGATTCCTTATGAAGGATATTCAATCTATCCGAATCAAACTTAAAAAGGGTATTTATACTCGTCCTCTCCTTTACCTAGAAATAAGAGAGCTGGGGCTCATCCCCGTAACTCGTACTGATGCGAATTTGACTCCACGAGAAATGGAACAAAAAGCTGCTGAATTGGCCTATTTCTTACGTGTACCCATTGAAGTTTTTTGAAATGAACTGAAGAATGAATGCTTTTTTCTTCTCAGCGGAAGGTAAAAAATACTCTACACTCCGTTTTATTCTTTTTTCTATGTCCCAATTTCACGAATATTTATTTAATATAGCAATTTAAAAATGATACAGACGTATATGGAACAAAGAAACTATTTTTGTCTACAAAAAAGGTATTTTATGTTTATGGAAATCCATTCAATTCAACTTCAGTCAAGCAGAAAAAAGAATCGATTCATCGCAATCCTACCCCCTAACCAAATAGTAATAAAACATTTCAAAATAAAGATATTGTTGGTTTGAAGTCCTTGTTTGGAATGGATAGGTTAGATAAAATGAACGAGATTCTGTAAAGGAAAGAAGAGTCTTTCTTATTTCTTCATTTGAATTCAAAGTGGATTCTTTTTCTATTTCTCATTCTTTGGAAGATTCTTTTTTAATTCAACAATACACTAATATTAATATATGAAAAAATATGGTAAAAAAGAGAGCATTTCTTCCACTTTTCTATCTTGTATCTATAGTCTTTTTACCCTGTTGGATTTCTCTCTTGTTTACGAAAAGTCTGGAATCTTGGCTTACAAATTGGTGGAATACGAAGCAATGCGAAACTTTTTTGAATGATATTCAAGAAAAGAGTATTCTAGAAAGATTTATAGCCTTAGAGGATCTCCTTCTCTTGAACGAAATGATAAAGGAATACCCGGAGACACATTTACAAAACCTTGGGATAGGAAGCCAAAAAGAACTAAGTAAATTGATCAATATACACAATGAGGATTGTATACACACGATTTTGCACTTCTCAACAAATGTTATTTCTTTCCTTATTCTAAGTGCTTATGCTATTTTGGGTAATGAAGAACTTCTTTTTCTTAACTCTTGGATTAGAGAATTAATATGTAACTTAAGTGACACAATAAAAGCATTTTTGATTCTTTTAGTAACTGATTTCTGTGTTGGATATCATTCACATCATGGTTGGGAACTTATGATTAGTTCTATTTCCCACGATTTTGGATTTGCTCCTAATGATCAAATTCTATCTGTTCTTGGTTCCATTTTGCCAGTCATTGTAGATACAATTTTGAAATATTGGGTCTTCCATTATTTAAATCGTTTATCCCCATCGCTTGTAGTGATTTATCATTCAATGAATGAACCCTTTTAATCCACTTAGAATGTTTGTTACTTCAATGAATGAACCCTTTTAATCCACTTAGAATGTTTGTTACTTTGCAAAGCATTCAAAAAGTACTCGTTCTATTTCTCCACTGGGAGTTTCGCCCCTATTGGAGTAATATTTTTCCAGTAAATAGCAGAATCGTGGCTAGGGAACTATACTAGCAACCTACCCAATTCATTGTATAAATTTTCGGGATCAATGATTGGACTATGCAAACTAGAAATCTTTTTTCTTGGATAAGAGCACAGATGACTCGAGTCATTTCCGTGTCGCTCATGATCTATATAATAACGCGAGCATCCATTTCAAGTGCATATCCCATTTTTGCACAGCAGGGTTATGAAAATCCACGGGAAGCAACTGGACGTATTGTATGTGCCAATTGCCATTTAGCTAATAAGCCTGTGGATATTGAGGTTCCCCAAGCAGTCCTTCCTGATACTGTATTTGAAGCAGTTGTTCGAATTCCTTATGATATGCAACTAAAACAAGTTCTTGCTAATGGCAAAAGGGGTGCTTTGAATGTGGGAGCTGTTCTTATTTTACCCGAGGGATTTGAATTAGCGCCGCCCGATCGTATTTCTCCAGAGATGAAAGAAAAGATTAGCAATCTTTCTTTTCAGAGCTATCGACCAAATCAAAACAATATTCTTGTGATAGGTCCTGTTCCTGGGAAAAAATATAGTGAAATCCGCTTTCCTATTCTTTCCCCGAACCCTGCTACAAATAAAGATGTTCACTTCTTAAAATATCCCATATACGTGGGCGGTAATAGGGGAAGGGGTCAGATTTATCCCGACGGAAGCAAGAGTAACAATACAGTTTATAATGCTACAGCCGCGGGTATAGTCAAAAAAATTATACGAAAAGAAAGAGGCGAATACGAAATTATCATCGCAGATGTCTCGGATGGGCGTCAAGTGGTTGATATTATTCCTCCAGGACCCGAACTTCTTGTTTCAGAGGGTGAATCTATCAAACTTGATCAACCATTAACGAGTAATCCTAATGTGGGCGGATTTGGTCAAGGGGATGCAGAAATAGTACTTCAAGACCCATTACGTGTCCAAGGACTCTTGTTCTTTTTCGCATCTGTTCTTTTGGCACAAATCTTTTTGGTTCTGAAAAAGAAGCAGTTTGAAAAGGTTCAATTGTCCGAAATGAATTTCTAGAGTCATGTTTTTCTAAAGATTCAATTCATAATTAAGAAGAAGATTTTTGTTGACAATTAAGAAAGAAAAAGATCTCAACTCTTTTCTATTTATTTCTACAAGATATCTATAAGATAGCCAGAATTACTTACATTGTTCATTTTTAGTCATAGTATTATATACTCCTATTTGACTTTTTAACTTAACGCGCTTTTCTTTTCCTTTTAAATCAAATGGGAATGATGTGACTATGCAACTACTATCCTATTTTAATGTAAGAGAGTTCATTTCTTCAATCATTTTCTATTCGAGAATCAAATTCAATTAGATACTAGTCCAAGCCGGAGAATAGAATGCACAGCAAAGAAGGTAGAAATCGAAAGAAGGGCTAGGGGATTCGTTGTCTTCCTAATCTTCGACACAAGAAATATGCAAAATTCCCCTTCTTGTGTCGAAATTGGAATGCAATGAGGCTTGGGCTTTATTCATTTAGTCAAAGACTTAGTCCTTATTCCGATTTGTCTAGATTTCACGTTCTTTTTTTCATTCTAATTATTCCAATTCCTATTACTCCTATTTACTTGGTACTAAGACAAAATCCTTTAAAAGAAAAAGGGATTGAATGACTTAAGATAAGAGTTGACAATTACTTATAACTTATAAAAGAGAAATCAAAAAAAGATCAATAAAGGAAGCAACTCTTATCTTATTCTATTTCTATGAGAGAATAGAACTTGAGTACTTGACTGTCTTGTTGAATCTTGCTATATTCATTATATAGAAATCAAACTTCCAATTGACTTTGATCAATTTTTGGAAATAAAAAACAATAGAAGATTCTATTAAAAAAGAGGGGCTACTCAGTATGAACTTAAAAGGACGTATAGTGGGATTTCTCGCAATCGTGCTACTGCACGGATTTATGATTTTTCGATCCTAGAAGGAGTTATGGGGAAGGAATTGGAATGTCAGAATATTGATACATGAAATGCATAAATGCATATAACAGATAGAAGATTTTTATAAGGAGGTACTCATTATGTCTCCAAAAACTATTCACTTCCTTGCGGTGGTAGTCATGTATGGCTACCTCTTTTTTGTTGCCTAACGGTTAAAGAAGAAGATCTTTGTTGACAATTAAGAAAGAAAAAGATCTCAACTCTTTTCTATTTATTTCTACAAGATATCTAGAAGATAGCCAGAATTACTTACATTTTAAGCCGTCAAAAGCATATCAGAAACCCACTAAAGCACGGAAGCCAGGTCAGAAAGAGTCTTGGAAAAAACAAATGGAATCTTTATATAGCAAGAAGCTATAAGTAAGAAGAAGCTATAAGTAGAAGATGGTAAGCAGATGCTATTGCTATAGAGATGGTTTTTATGCTAGACTGTCTATAGCTATCTCTTAACTCTAGTAGTAAGAGATTCTTTGGTTTGGGGAAACCCCAAACCAATCTAAGTGGATTATAGAGATAGAATATTTTATGACCGAGTTTTGAGCAAAGTATTCGGCAAAGCGCTGGGAAGATTACATTAATGGATATCATGAAAAGTTTTTTAATGAATACTTCGAGTCCTATTTTTCTGACTACGTGGATTCCTCTTTTATGAAAAAAAGAATAATAACCTTTCGCGATTGTTTTGGGATGGGAATTGGAAGCAATCCATATTCACAATATATCAAACTTTCGTTCTTTTCTTTTAGTTCGTATCGGTGGCTCAGAACTGCAAGACGGAGAAAGATATGACGACAGAAGTTTTTGGCTACGATTGGAAGGTAGATTGAAAAAAGTACGTAAAATAAAAAAGATACTATATTTCAACGAAAACTTGCTTGATCGAAGAGGAAGACTATTCGTTGAATTCCTATTCAAAGACGATGATCATTTGCGCCTTGGGATTGATAATATCAAGGAATCAATTGATCAGGGGATTCGTGATAACGTCAATAATCAAGTCCATGCACTTGAAAACTATCTTAAAATAGTATGGAATATTATCCGCAATTATCTAAACCAGCGATTCACAAACGCTGAAATTACGTCTCTTTGCTGTCAAGTGATTTCCGCGAAACGAATTCGTTATTCTGTAATGGAGGTCCATGAAGATCAAAGATCTTCCCTTTTTGATCGATTCGAGAGGGCAATCCATAAGTTCTACGTGGGAGATTACACCAAAGATGAATTGACAATTCGGTTGATTGCAATCCTTTTATTCGACTTATAACTACTGGTAAAAGAGTAATTGAGGAAACGTTGAATACGACAGTGCCTGAGGGTTCACAAGAAACCGAATACTTATTCAAAAAAGGTTTATTTTATTCAATTGTACCGCGGAATCTTTTTTTTAAAAGGTATTCTAAGCGAGTTAGTGTATTTACACATTTTCTCGCCTATGCCCTGGCCTATGCCGGACCCGTTCTTGACAATAGACTGCTTTCCTGACGATGAGGAATTTGAAGAGTACGAATTTTAGTTATTTTTTTTTTTTTAGTTATTTTTAGGTAAACAAATGGTTTTTTTTTAGAGTAAACAAAAACCTAGATAATTGAGGTTTAAAGTATAAAGTAGTTGTTAGTCTTTTTTGTAATCAACGTAAAAATGAGCAATTGGTGACGTACAAAATAGTCCTCAAACGGATGATCCTAAAGTATTTTGTAAAAATGGATTCTTATTCTATTTATATCGTTGTACAGATAGGGTAAACCCCTTAACTATTATGTCTAACTAGGTTTTTCTTCTATTTGATTGACCAGATAAGGTAGTGGTCTCGCCTCGCATTGCATTCTTGTTTACCTAGGAATTTACAATTGTTCTCTTCAGCTAAGGGCGGAGTAGAGCAGCCTGGAAGCTCACGAGGCTCATAACCTTGAGATCACGGGTTCAAATCCCGTCTCCGCACAATTTTTGTTTTTGCAAGAAGGCTTTGACTCTGCTAACGAGTAATTCATTTTTTTTTGGGGGGCGGTAGAAAGAGGACAAACTAACGATATGATCACAGTTACCTAGGCCAAATTATTTATCATATGAAATAATTTTTCATATGAAAGAGATTATTTCACCTTGAGCGGATAGCGGGAATCGAACCCGCGTCTTCTCCTTGGCAAGGAGAAATTTTACCATTCAACTATATCCGCATTTTTCCTTCTTGCGAAGGAAGATGTACACATATTTGAGATCTAGTCTATATGCATATAGACTCTCTCTGTTTGCATCATATTTGTGCAGATGAGGTCCATGGTCGGATACTCTTTTCAAGGCTATTCCAACCCAATTTATTCTTTTTTATTATTAATTCATTCAATAAGTTTGACCCCCCGAATCGAATTAAAATTCTTTCGGATTGTGAAAGACATTTTAATTCAATATTAAGTTCCCAAAATAAAAAAAAATAAAACAAAAGAATTCGAGGGAGGGGTCATTTTAGTTTTGGATCTAGGACAAACAAATAGGTTCAAGAGATGAGAGAATTAAGGATAGCCACCAGAAAGACTAATCCAATCCATAACGACGTACCGGCAAATATAATTTTTTTGTTACTTGACCAACTTTCGGGAGAAGCAAATACAAGGGGTACACTAATTAGTAAGATTGATGAAGTACCAATTAATGCAAAAACAGCCAATTGAAAAGCTATAGTCATATTTAGAATCCTCCAATATACCAACAAATGAACTATACCATTTGATCCCATTATCAGTCAAACATTGTCAAAAATGAATCATGGAGGGATTTTACTATGAATATTCTATAATATGACTTAGTACCACTTTTCATCCCTTTATTTGAATTTGAATTTGAACATGGATTCGAAATGAATTTGTTTACTTCACCAAATGGATCATGCATCTATCTATACAAATAGATACAGATAAACAGATCAACCTATCGATTCACACCCCTACCCCTTTCGACCGAGAGTCATGGTATCGGCTGATATCAAGATATTCTATTTTAAGTAATAAAAAGAAAATAGAAATTGTCCTCTGGAGAGATGGCTGAGTGGTTGAAAGCCCCGGTCTTGAAAACCGGTATAGGAAAAAACTATCGAGGGTTCGAATCCCTCTCTCTCCTTTTATGCGTTAAAGAAATTTATTTTTGTTTTTGTCTGGACTGGTCAAATCAAATAAGGGTACTGGCCCGGCTAGGTGAGATAGCCTAGCCAGAAAAGATCAAATCAGTAAGCTGAAAAAAAAAAGATATAAGAAAGAATACTTTTTAAGTATGCCCTGATCCCAATATCAATATGTCTGACGGAATCAAATTGATTCCCTCTTTTAGAATCGGATCTCTTGTATCAGTTAAGAGGGGTCATCGAAAGAACAGGTTCAAAATCACGATCAATTCCTTTTTCAAATCCTGCCGCAGCTGCACGAGCCCTTCCTGCGTGCCACAAATGACCTATGAATAGGAAGAATGCTAGAACAAAATGAGAAGTAGCTAACCAACTTCTCGGAGAGACATAATTGACTGCATTGATCTCGGTAGCTACTCCACCCACAGAATTTAAAGAACCTAAAGGAGCATGGGTCATATATTCCGCAGAACGACGTTCTTGCCAAGGCTGTATGTCTTTTTTCAGGCGACTCAAGTCTAAACCATTTGGACCGCGTAGAGGTTCTAACCAGGGAGCGCGTAGATCCCAAAAACGCATAGTTTCTCCTCCAAAAATGACTTCTCCGGTTGGTGAACGCATTAAATACTTACCTAAACCAGTAGGTCCTTGAGCTGATCCCACATTAGCTCCAAGACGTTGGTCTCGAACTAGAAAAGTAAATGCTTGAGCTTGAGAAGCTTCTGGTCCAGTGGGCCCGTAAAACTCACTAGGATAAGCGGTATTATTAAACCAGACAAAGCAAGAAGCAATGAAACCAAAGACAGATAAAGCGGCTAAACTATAAGATAGGTAAGCTTCTCCAGACCATGTAAGTGCGCGGCGAGCCCATGCAAAAGGTTTGGTTAAAATATGCCAGATTCCACCAAGTATACAAATGGAACCTAACCATACATGTCCTCCAATTATATCTTCCAAATCGTCCACACTAACAATCCACCCTTCTCCTCCAAACGGCGATTTTAGTAAAAAAGCAAATAGAATACTTGGACTAAGGGTCAAATTGGTAATTTTTCTTACATCTCCCCCACCTGGCGCCCAAGTATCATATAGGCCCCCCCAAAAGAGGGCCTTGAATACTAAAAGAAAAGCACCTAGACCTAACAAGATTAAGTGAATACCCAAAATTGTAGTCATTTTATTTCTATCTTTCCATATGTAACCGAAGAATGGAAAAGATTCTTCAAGAGTCTCAGGTCCAAGAAGTGCATGATAAATACCGCCAAAGCCCAAAACTGCGGAGGAAATTAAGTGAAGTACTCCGGATACAAAGTAGGGAAAGGTGTCTATAACTTCGCCACCGGGGCCTATCCCCCAACCGAGAGTAGCTAGGTGGGGAAGTAAAATTAATCCTTGTTCATACATCGGCTTCTCTGGTACAAAATGGTCCACTTCAAATAGGTTCATGGCTCCGGTCCAGAATACGATTAATCCGGCATGGGCTACATGAGCTCCGAGTAACTTACCGGATAAATTGATAAGTCGGGCATTCCCGGCCCACCAAGCAAAACCGGTGGTTTCTTGGTCACGACCGGCTAAAGCTAAAGTTCCATTAAAGAGCGTTTCCACGTGGTAGAACCTCCTCTGGGAATATAAGGTTTTCATGAGGCTGATCTTGAGCCGCCATCCAAGCACGAATCCCTTCGTTTAAGAGAATATTTTTGGTGTAGAAAGTCTCAAATTCGGGATCTTCTGCTGCGCGGATCTCCTGTGAAACGAAGTCATAAGCACGTAAGTTCAAAGCTAGACCGACTACCCCAAGAGCACTCATCCATAAACCGGTTACGGGGACAAATAACATAAAGAAATGTAACCAACGTTTATTGGAAAAAGCAACCCCAAAGATTTGGGACCAAAAGCGGTTAGCAGTAACCATGGAATAAGTTTCTTCAGCTTGCGTTGGGTTAAAAGCCCGGAATGTATTTGCACCATCACCATCTTCAAATAAAGTATTTTCTACCGTCGCACCATGAATAGCGCATAGCAGGGCGGCGCCCAATACACCGGCAACTCCCATCATATGAAATGGGTTCAAGGTCCAATTATGAAACCCTTGAAAAAAAAGGATAAAGCGAAATATAGCTGCTACACCAAAACTAGGTGCAAAGAACCAACCCGACTGACCTAATGGATAAATAAGAAATACAGAAACAAAAACAGCAATTGGACCAGAAAATGCGATTGCATTATAAGGTCGCAATTGAACAGATCGAGCTAGTTCGAATTGACGTAACATAAAACCAATTAGTCCGAAAGCACCGTGGAGAGCAACAAAGGTCCACAGGCCGCCTAATTGACACCAGCGAGTCAAATCTCCTTGTGCTTCAGGACCCCATAGTAACAACAAAGAGTGTGCTAAACTATTAGCAGGAGTAGAAACTGCTGCCGTTAAGAAATTGCAGCCTTCCAAATAAGAACTAGCCAATCCATGAGTATACCAGGAGGTTACAAAAGTTGTACCTGTAAACCAACCCCCTAAGGCGAAATAAGCACAAGGAAAAAGCAATAGACCGGACCAACCAACAAAAATAAAGCGGTCCCTTCTTAACCAGTCATCCATAATACCAAATAAATCATTTTTGTCTTTGGTAAATTTACCAAGAGCTATAGTCATAGTGATCCTCCTATTCAAATACTTCAACCATTTTCGAACACCTCATAGCTTTTTATTAAGTCCAAGGATTCGATCAGTTCTGTATGATTTCTCGTACAATGAATCTTACAATATCCAATAGGTTTCGAAGACAAAGACAAAATTTATTGGTTCTAAAATTGACTTAAATTTACTTAGGGAAAGGATAATTATGACCTCAATTCGATTATTCCTTCCTATTCTGAATAACTATCGGAATGCGAATTCATATTCATCAATCAGATATAGAAAGTTTTTCAAAGAACTATTCAGGATCAACTAAAAAAAGATACTTCAATCCTTGTCTATTTACTTTTTTGCTTTGTCAGAAAAGGAGAGAATTTATTCTTCTTTTCCTTTTTCTTACTTAAATTCAATACAAAAAAAAACTAGGAGACTTGAAATAAGACTTGCTTTCCCCCATGTATTGTACATTACATTAGCGATCACATTGTCAAAACAAAGATATTGGATGGATCGATCTAGAAAAAGTTGGTACATGAAAGCAAGCCGCGATCTGATAGAAATATCGAAATCCTATTCGATAGATATGAATTCGTTTACTAAGTTAATGAAAAAGATTGAGGCTTTTTGTGGTGATTAGAAAAAGACCTTTCCCTTACTTCAGAAAGTTCGAATCTAATTTATAGGGAATCTAACTATCAGAATAGCGTATATAGTCATGATTCAAAAGGTCAGGTCCACTTGCTTTTCTTCCTTTTTTATCATTCAAAAGGTTAGGTCCACTTGCTTTTATTCTTTATTTTATCATTTTTCGTTAGAATAAAAAAGAATGTTGCACTTTCTAACTACTATATCTTAGTATTGTCTTACGGTTGGTTACTTTACAAAACAAAGATCAAGAAACAATCTATGGATTCTTCGTTCAAATAGTAATTGGAGTTTCTAGTCAAAAGCCCCTTATCGGATTTGAACCGATGACTTACGCCTTACCATGGCGTTACTCTACCCCTGAGTTAAAAGGGCCTTTTAGTCAATTATAGAATGATTCACTATAAGGATAGGGATAAGATAGATCTATGTACATATATTAAATATTTTATTCTATACAATCCATTATACATTAAGTAGACAAATAGTTGTTCCGTACGGAATCGGAAAGTTTATTTACCTAGCAAGCTAGGATTAGATTGTTTATTGATAGTTCTCAAATATCACTTCAATGAATCAAGACCAACCCAATTTCTATTAGTGACTGGATCCCCATCAGAACTAGAACTAAAACGACTTGCTACATGTACCTAACAATTCGATCTATATCGAATTTTTATTTTAAATCATGTGAAAAGTTCGATTTGTCCTCTGAATAAAAAAAAAATTGGAGAAGATTTCTTGATCTTTTTTCCTGTATAGTCCGGAGGATTTTGCCTTTCTTTCTATTTTGACTTGTTCCCCCCGCCCCGCCGTGATTGAATGATAGTGGAAAATAAATTCGTGGGATTGATCTTGGGTGAGCATATTACCTTAACTTAAGGTAAAAAAACTTAGATGTAAATTAGATGTAAAAAAGTAAAAACACGTCTTATTATGCATGTGTAGAAAGAAAGGCAAGGAAATTAGGTTTCTCCTCTCAGGGGAATTCACTCCCCTAAAGTAAATAGAATATATGAAAAAAGAAAATCCATCAATCGTATCCATCAATCGTATAATATAAGAGAAAGAGAAATAGAAAGAAAACAAGAACAGAATCTTAGAAATGCATTTTTCGATCGAATCGACTATTGATTTTACTAAATCATTCATAAAGAGGAATGACAAATCAAAAGATTCAATCATGTCACAAATTGCTTTCGAAAGTGGTCAACTCGAGCTAAGCAAGAAAGAGGAGATATAAATCTGAATCTGAAAGGACGTATAGTGAGCTTTCTCGCAATCGTGCTCTTTCACGGATATATGATATTTCGATCTTAATCTTCAAGAGTTAAATTGAGATACACTGAAAGAAAAATAGAACTGAATCTTCTGGGTTTGAGATTCAACTGAATCTTCTGGGTTTGAGATTCAACTGAATCTTCTGGGTTTGAGATTCAGTTCTATTCTATCCATCCAATAAAAAGTAAAAAGAAGGAAAGAAAAGAATAAATCGAGTTGGAATTCTTTGATACCATTCGGAAGGATCTCATATGATCAGTCTCCTTATTCATGACTGTTTATGTCTCTAGCATGACCACTTGATGAAATGTGGAGGGAAAGGGGTTAAATGGCCAATACTAATGGAAGGATTCCTCTTTGGATAATCGGTATTGTAATTGTAACTGGTATTCTTTTGATCGGTTTAATAGGTATTTTCTTTTATGGTTCATATTCCGAATTAGGTTCATCCCTGCAGGAATCAGATGAATTGAGTCATAGATCTGAAAGCGTAAGAACTCAACTTCCCTTCCTCCTTGAATTTGACAAAGAAAGAAGGGGGAGGTCCCCTCCCCGTTCAATTCCATTTTGTTATCTTGTCTCATGCTGTTTTGAAAGTTTTTGTTGATTAAGAATATTCTTCCTCGATAAGCCCTTATTTTCAATTTGAAGAAAAAAGAAGGAATTGCTTGATTCTTTGAAAGACACAATATAGATATAGATTTGTAGATCGAATATCACGAAGATATTTTCACTACTACTAGGATCTTAGCTAGTATGATACGAATCAGGATCAAGAGAATAAAAAAAGATGGAGAGCTAAAAAACTCTTCCATATAGATTCGATTTTCTTCACACCAATCTAGTAAGATCTCAAAGATATCAGACAAGTAGGATTCGTCGAAAAAAAAGAGTCTCCGCTTTTAACCAAACTTATACCCAAATAGATCTCAATTCTGATCAAAAATATTTCAATTTTGACCAAAGATCTATAGCAAGATTTCTAATCGGAGTGGTAACGTTTGATTTCCAGACTAG
>JAOTAZ010071649.1:0-15965 GCA_025629785.1 Erythroxylum oxycarpum | reverse complement strand
TATAATGGGCCGAAACTTATTGGGCTTCAATGGGATTAGGGTTTCTCTATAAATAGAGAAGCTTAGGTCTCATTAGGGAGTATGACACAAAAGAGACACAATTGTCAAGAAACCCTAGCCACCATCTGAGAGGAAAATCGTGCGGTGTTTGGAAAGAGTTTCAGGACGTGCTAGCACACCATAGTCGTAGCCCGGATCGTGCATACTCGTGTGGATACTGGTAGAGGACATTCGCGTTTGCAATGTCTTGGAATCCGAAAAAGAATCAACCTATCCACGGTAATAAGTTATTTTCGTACATCCTTGGTATTTTCGATTATACTTCATGTCGTTGTATGGCCTTTTCCCCAGTTTATTATGAATACTTGGACCGTACGCGATCCAACACTGCTATCATGGAAAAGCCCTCTACAAATCTTCTGTAATACCTGGCTAAACCTAAGAAACTTCTCACTTCAGCTACGTTCTTAGGTGCTTCCCATTTCACAACTACTTCTATCTTCCTCGGATCCACATGTACGCCTTGTTCTGAAATCACATATCCAAGAAATGTCACTTTCTTTAGCCAAAATTCACATTTTTTTAATTTGGCATACAACTCATTCTTCCTCAATGTCTCCAAAGAAATTCTTAAATGCTCCTTATCACTCTTAGAATAGACCAAAATATCATCAATAAAGACAATGACAAATTGGTCTAAGAAAGGATTAAAGACTCTATTCATCAAGTCCATGAAAGCTGCAGGGGCATTTGTCAATCTGAAGGGCATGACTAAGAACTCAAAGTGGCCATACCGTCTTCTAAAAGTAGTCTTTGACACATCAGACTCTTTTATCCTTAACTGATGGTAACCCGATCTCAAATCTATTTTGGAAAAGACCCTTGCCCTTTGCAACTGATCAAACAAGTCATCTATGCATCGAAGAGAATATCTATTCTTGATAGTGACATGATTAATCTTCCTATAATACACACACATCCTCAATGATCCATCTTTTTTCTTTACAAAAAGGATCGGAGCTCCCCAAGGTGAAGAACTAATCCTAATGTACCCTTTCTCCAATATTTCTTCTAATTGCTCCTTGAGTTCCTTCAATTCTGTTGGAGCCATTTGTTAAGGTGAAATTAAGATCGGTGAAGTACTTGGAGTAATTTTAATGGGAAATTCAATTTCCCTAGGTGGTGGTAGTCCTACTAATTTCTTGGGAAAGACATCCGGGAATTCCATAATCACAGGAATTTCTTCCAACTTTCCTCCATTTTCCTTTGTGTCTACCACATAGGCTAAAAGCACTTAACATCCTTTCCTCATCATCTTCTCTGTTGTCAGAGCCGAAACAATTCTAGTCGGACTTACTTTTCTATCCCCTATAAACACCACCTTTCTACCGTTGCCAAATTTGAACTCCACGATCTTCTATTTGCAATCCAAGTTGTCATTATACTTTTCTAAGGTGTCCATACCCAAAATCACATCTAATCCTCCTATCTTCAATGGCATTAGATCCACCATTAATTGTTCTCCTCCAATATGTATCTCACAGTCTCTATAAACTTTACTAATCATAATATACTGGCCAATTGGATTACTAACCATTAAAGGAGTATCCAATAGGCTCAATTTTCTACCATACACATTTCTACTTGATTACAAAAACGAATGGGTAGAACCCAAATCAACAAAAACAATTACATCATCATTAAATAATTTAACCATACGAGTCACAACTTTTGGGGTGGTATCTACGTCCTCCTGTGTCATTGCAAACACTCTAGCTGGTGCTTGCCCCCTTGGTCTCCCTGGAAGATTTAGTTTCTTGGCTGCCTCAGAACTGCCCACTTCTGTTGCAGTTTTATGCCCCACTGTCTCAGTTCTGTTTGAAGATTACATTTGAGTTCCCTCTCTTCTTGCATAATTCAGACACTTTGGCCATGTGCCCCTTTTCTCCACAGTTGAAACATACTCCAGTCAATCTACAACATTCCCATCCATGGAACTTGCCACAATGATCACATTTAGGGATAGATGACTTGTCCCCTTCTCCCTTTCTACTACCTCCAACCATTGAGGCTTGATGAGAAAGAGTTCTCATCTTTTAAAACCTGCTGGCACCACTGCTTCTCTCCTCAAACTTCACAGGGAAGGTTTTGCCACTCCTCTCTAACATAGAAGCACCACCTCCCTTCTTAAACTGCTCTCTCCCCTTTCCCTTTCTTTTCACAACACTCTTTATGTTCTCAATGTTTTTAACCCTCAGTGTTGCTTCAACCAGTTGTTGAAAGTCACAGAAGTTCTGCACCACCACTTTTTATCTGATGGTTAGATGCAATCTTGATTCAAACCGATGGCACTTAGCTCTCAGCTGCATACCAGGATAGCTGTGTAAACTGACGCTCATACTCACTCACTGTCATCTCCCTCTAGGTGAGATTCAGAAATTCCCTCTGTTTTTGCTAAATGTACACCTCAGATAGATACTTCGTCTTGTAAACAACTAGGAAGTCTTTCCATGCTAACATTGACGGTCTCAACTGACTCCTTGGCACACTTTCCCACTAATGTAAAGCATCCCTCTGCAGTAAACTAGCCGCGTATACAATCTTCTCATCATCTTCACAATCCATCTGCTCCAATACCCTTTCTATCTTTCACAACCAAGTCTTAACTTCTTCTGGATCAGTGGTCCCATAGAAGTCCACTGCCCCATACTTCCTCAACTTATCAAACTCTTCCCCTTTTTAGCTGGGGCCGGAGCAAAAGTTTGCGGCATCTGACCCATGGCCTTAATAAAGGCCTGAGTAAATGCCTGAAATAGCCTAGGATCTAATGGAGGCACTTACTTCAGCAAAACATGTGACTCATGCGTCTATGACCGAGAGAGCCCACTACCATGCCCTACAAAAACCTCAGCATTTCCTGGGGCTACTGACTCATCAGTACTATCCTCTCTTAGAGGAGAGTCAGGTGCAACAGATCCTTGCAAAACTCCTCGTGTCCTTTTATGTGGTGGCATCTTACTCCTTCAATGAAAATGCTAATGATTATCTTACATTTCATTTTAATCTTATTTCCTACGTGTATGCATGATATACATGTCACTTAATGCAATCAATCAATTCACAATGCATCAAATAATCATATAGCACAACAATTCATACTACTATGCATTCCAAGCCTAGGAAAAACCTAAGCTTTGATGCCACAAGATGTTGGACCCCATTTTCTGAGCCCAATAATTGGAGTCATAAAATGTGAACATATTACCCTGTAGGGTTATTTCAATGAACCATCATTCGTTCTCATCACACAAGGGTGGCATGCCCACACCAGTCAATTACCAAAATCACAATTGACTTCTTTAAAAGAATTGTAGCTTTATGTCTCTAGTTCATTTAGAAACAAAAACCATATCATTCAGATCTCTATAGATCAAGCCATGCTTAAAAAGGCAAAGTATGTTCATAACCTAGTCATGCTCTTCCAATCGATCCCTCACTGTCTTTCTATCAATCATTTTAAATCAACACCAAAGGCTACCAATTTTGTATGGAGAGATAGAAAAATGTGTTAGGAATCTATTGCTTTAAGAATCACTTCATTTGGAGGTCGAATGATGAAGTTATGGCCAAAAGAATCAAACATGAGTATGTCCCTAATCATATTGTACCTATTTTGAGACAATTGACATAACTTTCACTAGAGATGTCATACTAAGGTCATTTTAAGACGATTTCAAAGAGGACTTCGAGATCTACAATTTCATAAAGACTATGAAGAGAGATTTTTCCATCTAGATGGTCAAAATCTTAAATTTCTGGAAGTGTAGATGAACCAGATCAAGTGATTCAATATAAGATGAATCAGAGGAAGGAATTCAGTCTAAGATGAATCAGACGAAGGGACTCAGTCTAAGATTAATCAGACGAAGGGACTCAGTCTAAGATGAATCAGAAGAAGGAACTCAATCTATGATGAATCAAAAGAAGGGGAACAATCTAAGATGAATAAGACGAATGGACTCAGTCTAAGATGAATCAGACGAAGGGATTCAGTCTAAGATGAATCAGACAAAGGGACTCAGTCTAAGATGAATCAGACGAAGGGACTCAGTCTAGGATGAATCAAGCGAATGAATTTCTACAGGGTCTTCCTCATATTGCGAAAAGTTTTAAATCACTTAATTTACTTTAGTTGTTTCGTATATACATCCTCTGAAACATCCTAACTTGTAATGGTCATAACTCTCAACTCTGATATCCAAAAATTGCATACTTTATACTGTTGGAAAACTAAAATGATAAACTACAACATTTTAGAAGACAACTTTGTCTAATTCATCATAGATTATTCTGTATTTTCCTTGAAAGTCAAAACATAATTTCTACACCTATGAAAATATTGAAAATGCAATGTAAAGACTTAGAAAGTCATATGCAAAAAGCAATCATATTTCATTAACAAATCCAAACAAAATTTGAGACTAGCTTTAATTACATATCAACATACACATTAATAGCTTAATATAAATACAAATGGATGCTCAATGTTTGATATGCTTATACAGCTATCCAAAAGTCACAACTGAAGTTTTCACCATGAGCAAAATGAGTCCATTTTCAGAGCTCATATGCCACAAGCAGGTAGCCAGGAGAAGGCTCTTGTCTATGTGCACGTGACGAATGAAGTGGTTCCTCTCTCGCCTAAACAAAATCACATATTCATTTTATCATATGCTCATACTTTCATGCTTTTTCCCTCTTTTCATTTAATTCAAAATGTTATAACCTCTATCCATGTATAACATAATCACAATCCATCATGCATTTCCAATCAAGTCATAACAATTCAATTTCAAGCAATCAACATACACCCACATGGGCAAGAATTTCCCTAATCACACAATAACTATAAATAAATTACCCACCTAATTTGCTTGCAAAAACATAACTCAAGGTTGTCTCCCCTCTTGCTTTTGGGTAGGATTCTCTTGATTTCCTAAATCAACTAAGGTTTCATTCAAAACAATATTCTAATAAAAATTCATAAACTTTAATAATCACAAAAATGTAATAAATACAAATTAAGCTTAAACCTAACCTACCCATAGTTCATCTAAGCTAGTAAAACCAAACCCTAATTCCAAAACCCACGAAAATCAAAATCGGTCTCATATCAACACAGTCCATTCTTTACTTCTTTCTCTACCTAAGCAAGAAAGAAGGATGAATTTACCTTAGACAAGCTTGATTCTTTCTTGTTCCACGTTTTCTTTCTTCTTCTCTAGCTTCTCTCACAACTCTCTTCTCTTCTTTCTTTCTTTTCTACGTTTTTCTCCTCTCTTCTTTCCTTCTCACGAGTTCTTCTTCTCTTCTTTCTTATTCAAGACATATTTTATCCTTTTCTTCCAAAAATACTCCTCTTTTTTGGTTGTCCTTCCAATTTTACCCTTCTTTCATTTGATCTACTATAATCCATTAATCACCATACTATAATCTAATTTAATTCTAATCTTTCTATCCAAAATTCTAATTTCGAAAGCCCAACCTAAGGTAAAATGGAATGATATTTGTAGACCAAAAAAAAGGGAGATCTAGGTATTAAACACTTGTCTATGTGGAATATTGCGTTATTTGGGAAAAGAATTTGATTTTTATTCCATGATAAGGAAGCTTTGTGGGTTAGGTGGGTCCACACTATTATACACAAATGGAAAAACTTCTAGAATACCTCACCTAACAACAATTGTTCGTGGAGTTGGAGGGAAATTTTGTATGTGAGGGATCAAATTGGGAATCAATTCAAATTTAAAATTGGAAATGGAATTTCTACTTCCTTATGACAGGATCTATGGCATCCTAGAGGCATCTTAATGTCTCATTCTACTCCTAGGTTGATCAATGGGTTTGGACTTCCTATGAATGGTAGAGTGGATGAAGTAATAAGAATCAATGGATGGTTTTGGCAGGAGTTAACTATAGAAACCCTTAGTAATCTTAAACCTCTACCATACTTCCCTAATGCTACAAGAGAGGAAAATTTAGAATGGTTAGCTAGTTCTACAATGCATAATACAAATGCTTCTGCATATATCTTCTTAAGGCCTCCTCTTCAAACAACCCTTGGTATAAAATTGTACGGCATAAAAGGAATAGTCTAAGGCACTCTTTCATTTTATGGTTAGCATTCCTGAATAAATTGCAAACAAAGGGAAAATTACTTTATCTCCATACCCCCTAGTCGGTGTTCCATACGTGTTGCTGATTTGGAGACTATTGAACACTTATTCTTTGAATGCCCTTTTTCTAAAACTGTTTTGTTCAAAAGCCTAAGCCACTTTCGAATCCACCTACCTCATATTACAAGTCTTCAATCCATTTTATTGTGGTTAAACCATCCAACTATCTCAAGATCCTATGACATAAATACTTTCCTCACTATTCTTTTTGTAAATGCTTATAACTTGTCGACTGAAAGAAACATATGCACCTTTAAATATGAAGCCTTGGATGAAGGGCATCTCTCTATACGAATGGAGTAGCTCAGCTCAAACACTGAGAGAAGGTAAAATGACTATGTATCCTTTTATTTCTAATGATTTTTCTATAAGTGGTGCAACCAGGTTCAGGTTCAGGCCAAGAAGGGTATGCCATACCATGTTCACCTGAAGAGGAAGGGCAAATCCTATACTCCATCAAATTTTGATTATGGATCTAGGTTACCGAAGCTCCAAGGCAATCCAAGTCCCCTCCCCCATGGATGGAGATTGTTACGAAGGAAGATCAATTCGGATTCCATCTTAAAGAACCTGAAATGGAAGGATCAGGACAAGCTACAAAAAGGAAGTCACCAGATATAAAAAGGGAACGTAGGAGCAATGGAAAATAACTCTATTTCATCATCATTATTTTTAGAAAATATCAAGAGAGGGAATTCAAACTCTCTTCGGTACAGCAAAGTGGAAACTGGTTTAGGCGGCTCTTTGTTCAAACCCTCAAGTAAAGACAACATGGTGAGGACTAGGCAAGAACAAATCCTAGAAGCGGTGCAAAATGCTCTACCTATGGATGGAAGGTAAACAAAGCTCCTATAAAGAAAAATATGAGAGAGATGGAAAGTTGGTAATGTTTAAGGGAATCCGAAGTTCACCACCGTTCTCAGACTAGGTAGATTGTGGAATAGGTTTGTTAGATTATCCGTTTGAATTGCATATGGATTATTGTTGGTACACTTGTGTTTCTTCTTAGATTAACATTCTTTAAAGGATTTTTAGTAGAAAGTGTGTATAGTATATGGTGTTTATGTCCGATGTTAGGATGTAGGATGTAAGGTATGCCAAAGGTTCTTTTGGATCTACTTTTGGTAGTGTAGAGATTCATATGTAGGAATCTCAAGCTTTGCACATAGCCTCTTACTATTTGTATAAAGTTTTCTGATTTACTAAAAAAATGTATCTTGATCTCAAAGGCTCGTATTGGTATAATGGAATGAAAAAGGATATTGTGGAGTTTATGTCCAGATGTCTAACATGTCAACAAGTAAAGCTTGAACACCAAAGACCTTCTGGATCATTACCATAACTCTCCATTTCTGAGTGGAAATGGGAAATGATTACTATGAATTTTGTAACCGGATTGCCCAGTACTAATACTAGATATAATGCTTTATAGGAAATTGTGTATAAACAAACAAAGTATGCACAATTCCTACCTATCAAGAAGATTGATTCAACTGACAAGTTAGCCAAGCTATATGTCAATAAAATTATGTGTTTGCATAGGATACCACAATCTAGGGTCTCTGATAGACATTCCAACTTTACATCCGTTTTCTGGCGAGAGTTACAAAAAGCTTTAGGTACAAGATTGGACTTCATCACTGCTTTTCATTCTCAAACATGTGGCCAGTATGAGAGAACTATTCAGCCTTTAGAGGATATACTTAGGGTGCGTGTTATTGATTTTGGTGGTCATTGGGAATTGCATTTTCCACTGATTGAATTAGTTTATAACAATAGTTACCATGTTAGTAAAACCACACAATTAAGTTAGAAATGAGTGAGAGAGCGAGAGAGTGACGGGTAGAGACCCATAACTTCTGAGATTATAGGTGGGTTATAGCCCCTTCTCCATGGCTTCATCTTCTTCTCCTACCCTGCCCCGAACCCCTCTTTCCCCTTTACCTGTCGTTGCACCTTTCTCCTACCAAAAATCATCCTTTGAAATCCCTAATTGAACCCTAAACCAAAACACCGATCCTAACACCATCGCCCCCTAATTAAAAATTCACCTCTGAAAACTTCCCTTTCCATCAACCTTAACCAAATCTCCTCAACGAAAAAATCCTTAATAGTTGAAGGCGTATTTGCTAGTCAGTAAGAGACTGATCCGTAAACTTCTACTCTTCTCTTTGAGAGTAAAACTTCGGGGAACACAAAATTATGGAAGTCAGTTGTTTCAGATGGTATGGCAGACTCTATAGAAGATAAAGATTTAACCTACTATCCCTTGGAGGTCAAGGAGTATCAGATTTATGTCATCCCCCCTCCAGAGTTGGCTAAGAAGGAAGCTACACATTTCAGGTTAGCTCTGATAGGTTTTTTCAAAGGAAAGCGACTTGCTTTTCCTGTGGTTCAAAGAGCTTTAACAAAATCTTGGGTATAGTTTTGGCTAAAGGAACTTTTAATATCTAGCGCAAACAATTTTTTGTTTAAGTTTGATTCAAAGATAGGATTGAATTTGGTGTTGGAAAAGGGCCCTTGGCATATCCAAAGTAAGCCCTTATTTATGCAAAAGTGGAGTTTGAATGGAGGGAACAAGAAAATGTTAGGTCTACCCCGGTGTGGGCTAGGTTTCATAACATCCCAGTAGAATACTGGAACATGGAAGGGTTGGGAAGAATTTCAAGTGTTGTAGGACACGCTTTCCTTACAGATACTCAAACGGCTAGGATGTATAGGATAGTGTATGCAAGAATGAGTGTGGAGTTAGAAATATAGAGGAGTTGGCCTTCCTCTTTCCAACTGGCTACCTACAGTGAGGAAGGGAAATTTTTTTTTAAGGAAATAAGGATTGAGTATGAATGGAAGCCTGATCATCATGCACAGAAGAAGGAATGAGCACCTACAGGGAGATTGTTTGAGATTGGATTACAACAGGAGTTAGAGAAAGGAAAGGAGAAGATACCAAATCAGCAAGAAAAGGAGCAGGAATTAACCTCAGAGAAGACAGTTCAAAATAATAAGGAGTTTAGAACATCAGAGATTCAAATTGAGCAATCTAAGGGCCAATGACCTCAACAGATGGATCATAATAATGAGATGATAGTACAAGTTGATAAAGATACAAGTACTGCAGGTAGTCCTTGACTTCTAAACAAGGATCAACAGAAGCAAGATGAATTGAGTGGAGACCTAAGGATCCAAACTTCCCTGTTGTAAATCAAGTATAATTCCTTCCTCTCCTATTTCTAAATTTGTTCCTAATAGTCTTGGTATTATGGGAAGGGCAGAGGGGAATTTTACTGTTAGGAAAAGTGGGAAATCTAGGAGGAAAGAGAAGTAGGAGATATTTCTGGTTTTTGTGTTATGGATTCAGTTTTTTTGGAATGTTAGGGGTTTAAATAACCCTAAAAAACAATTAACAGTATATGCTTGTCTTAATCAATTATCTGTTTTTTTTATTTGTTTAACTGAATCTAGGATTTGGTCTCCCTCCTATCTGAATAATGTTTGCTTCTCCTCTTTTCCTAGATGGCTTTCTTACAGTAATTTAGACCATGCTTCAAATGCTAGGATTGTGTTAGCTTGGAACCCTTATTGTTTTTTATGTTGTATACTAAGCTCTAATGATCAACTGATTCATTTAAAGTTGACCCCTAGGATCTGTTCTTCATCCTTCTTAGTGACTTGTGCTTATGGGTCTAATAACCTCAACCATAGGAAGAATCTTTGGACTGATCTGTCAAAAATTAATCTCTCTGTTGGTAATCTTACTTGGATTATAGTGGGGGACTTTAATACTATTTTTTTCCCTCATGAGGAAGATCCTATAAGTCCCTCAGCTATGAATTGGATGAGTGACTTTTGGAAGTATGTTGACGGCAATGCTTTGTATAATTTAAATTCTAGTGGACCAAGGTTTACTTAGAAAGACAAACAATGTGGAGATTTCTTTATTACTAGGAAGTTAGATAGAGCCCTCATTAACTTGACATGAAGCTTTAAGTTTCCCAATTTATATAGTGTTATTCATAACCCAAACATCTCAGATCATTCTCCAATAGTGGTTAGGTTTGTAGCAAACATGCAGAAGAGATCTTCTCCTTTCAGGTTCTCTAATTTCCTAGTCTCTCAGCCTAATTTACTTCAGACAGTAGAGGATGCTTGGCCCTCTCAAGTTCAAGGTACTCCTATGTTCTGTGTTGTGTCTAAGCTGATGGTTAAAAAAGTTATCAAAATTCTTAATTCTGGCCGAATAGGTGATGTGAATGTTAGAGTTGAGAATTGCCAAGCTACTCTTAATAGCATCCAGGATCAAATGAGACTTTTGCCTAAGTCTTCTCATCTAATTGATAAGGAATCTGAGGCCATTAATGAGTTAATTAGAACTCTAAAAGATCACGAATCATTCTTTAAACAGTGTTCTATGATTAAATGGCTCAGAGAAGGGGATAGGAACACCAAATTATTTTACAACTCACTCCTTGCTAGCAAAAACAGAAAAACATACATTCTTTAGTAGTGGGAAATGGGAACAGGATTGTTGGTCTAAAAGAGATTCAAGATCAATTTCTACTTTCAAGGTTCTATTGAGGATAAAAAGGTTCTTCACTCTTCTAAAGAGTTTGTGGAAAATCTTTTCCCTCATTCATTGCCTGATAATCTGTCTAATTCTCTTATTGTTGAAGTCTCAGAATAAGAGATTAGGGAGTTTTCAATTCTCTTAATCCTAATAATGCTCCTTGTCCAGATGGGTTTAATAGGTTTTTCTTTAAACAAACCTAGCATATTATTGGAGAGGAAGTTACTAGTGCCATCCAAGATTTTTTTCCAACACGAAAAACTCCTCAAAGAGATTAATTCCACTTTTATTTCACGCATTCCTAAAAAAGATCACACCCTTCCACAGTGTTAGATTATATCCCCATCTCTTGTTGCAATATGTTTTATAAGGTGATTGCTAAAATCATAACAAATAGGATTAAAGAGATTCTTCCTCACATTGTTAGTCCAAACCAAAGTGCTTTCATTAAGAACCGTCAAATAGGGGATAACATATTGTTCGCCTAAGAAATTTTCAAGAATTATCACCTTCCAAATAACCAAAAGAGATGTGCCTTTAAAGTGGATCTTCAATAAACCTATGATTCCATTCAATGGGATTTCCTCCGAAATGCATTATTAGCTATAGGCCTTCCTCTACAGTTCATAGAATGGATTAAAGAGTGTATATCCTCTCCTTCTTATTCTATTTTGATCAATGGATCTCCCTCAAAAATTTTTAGAGGGAAGTCAGGCTTAAGATAAGGAGATCCCTTATCTCTATTCCTCTTCATTATTTTTATAGAAATTTTCTCTAGGAGTTTGAACGTTTGCATAGATGGTAGCCCTTCCTTCAAATACTATTGGAGGAGCAAAACCCTTAAACTCACCCATATTTTGTTTACTGATGATCTCCTAATGTTTTGCCATGCGGATCTAAGTTTAGCTTAAAATTTGCTTAATTGTATGTATACCTTCTCTAGTTTTTTCTGGTATGGACATGAATCCTTCCAAGAGTCAATTTTTTTTTATCTCCTAATATGGACCACTTGACTCATTAATGGAAGTTATCTATGGGCTCAAGAAAGGCACTCTCCCCATACAATATTTAGGGGTACCTCTCATACTAGATAGGTTATCAAGGAGGGATTGCTGACCCTTATTGGACAAAATTGAAGCCAGGATTAACAAATGGACTCATAAAAACCTTTCTTATGCTAGTATATTCCAATTGGTGATTTCTCTCCTTTCTTCTTTTCAAGTGTACTGGTCTACCCATTTCATTTTTTCTTCTTCCATCCTTAAGGATATAGAGTCTAAACTTAGGAATTTTTTGTGCGCTGGGAAGGTGGCTTCTAAATCTTACGCTAAGGTTAAATAAAGTGACATTAATAAACCAAAAAGGGAGGGCGGTTTAAGGATTAATCATTTGTTAACATGGAATTATGTCATGTTAATGAAAAGGATATGGTATCTGTTTATTGATAGTGAAGCTTTATGGGTTAAGTGGGTGCATACCATTATTTTGAGAAGGAAAAATTTCTGGAGTGCCCAACCTACCAATAATAGTTCATGGAGTTAGAGGAAAATCTTATTTGTGAGGGATAAAATGGGGAACCAATTCAGATTTAGGATAGGGAATGAAAATTCTACTCTTTTATAGCAGGATCTTTGGCATCCTAGAGGAATACTGAAGAACTTCTCTTCTCAAAGAGAGATCAATGGGTCAGAACTACCTATGATAACAAGGGTATCAGAAGTTATCAGTAATAATGAGTGGAGATGGCAAGATTCAACTATAGAGATCATTAGTGACCTAGAGCCCCTACTGTACCAACTAAATAGCTCTAAACCAGATTGTTTGGAATGGTTAGCTAGCCCTTCAAAAAGGTATACTAATGGCTAAGCCTGTAATTTCTTAAGACCTCCAATATAAAATGTTCCTTGGCATAAATTGGTTTTATTTAAAAGCAATAGCCCTACTTGTTCTTCCATACTTCGGCTAGCTTTCCTTAAGAAGTTGTAAACATGGGACAAACTTCTCTATTTCCATACTCTTAACCACTATTCCTTGTGTACCTCAGACAATGAGATCATTGAGCACTTATTTTTTGAATGTCCCTTCTCTAAACCCATGTGGGAACAATGCCTCAACCCCTTCCACATACATATTCCCAATCAGACAAACCTTCAATCCATCCTCATTTGGTTTAAATAGTCCTCAAATATTAGAACCTCTCATATTAATGTTTTCCCTATCCTTCTTTCTACTACTGTCTATAAAATTTGGACTAAAAGGAATACATAAACATTCAAAGATGAAGTCAAGGATATGGGGAGCCTATACTCTAGAGTAATCTTCCAAGTTATGGAGCATCTCAGCTCAAAGATCGTGAGGAGGTAATTGCTAATGTTCTTATTCACTAATAATTTTTCTACAGGTTTGTTATTTCAGGAGTGCCAAATGGAGGTCCAACATTTCTTAGGTTTCTAAAGCAGAAGAGAAAACAGGTTTTAGGGAACATTCTTGTTTCCAATTAGTAAAACAAGGAGTTGGCAGTTTTGGACAAGGGTGGGTATCAATTTTCTCTTCGATATAAAGCAGAAGTGAAGTCAGCTCCAAGAAAACTTCCTGTTTAAAATCAGTAAGTTATATGCAGCATGGAGTGGACAAGTCAATGGTCTATCCCTGTGATATGTGTTTAATTGTTGATATTTTTAATCATTTACACTTAGCAGTTATTGACATAAAAATGCTTAAGGTACTCATTTTAATTTATATATGATTTTAGGTATAATTTGGAAACAATGAAATTAAAGTGAGTCAAAAGTACCCCATTTGGGACATTTTCTGAAGATTAGTACCCGTTTGTCTTCATGGAGTGGACAAAGAAAATTGAAAGAAAAAATTGGAAGACAAAGAAGAAGAAAATTTTCAATGCAAGTAATTGAAAAAAATAAAAAATTAGAGGAGAGCAGCATTTGAGTGGGAGGACAGCAAAAACAAATTAAATCAAGGGGCACACAACAGGAATGACGACGTTGGAAGGTAGCCAAGAGAGTAGCATTTTAATTGGAAAATCAACAATAGTGAGGACAAGCTACAATGAGGCAATACAGTGAAGTGGGCGGAGTGAAGCACAAGATGCAACAGACGTCCCAGCAACACACAGTGCACAGGGGAAAAATAAAGCAACAGAGTAGCGCTAAATAATGCAAAGGCGCAACAGCGCAGACACAAAGGCAACAGAACGTAACAGATGCAACAGCGGGCTTGAGGCTGGAGTAGGCGCGGCTTACTGCTACGTGAGGCTCAAACAGTTGGAGCGCTGGTGCCGTTGAAGGGAGTAGCGGGCACAGTGAAGAGTAGATAGTGGAGATTGGGTTTAAATAAATTAAGCCCAAAATCATAGGGATTTTCGGTGGGAGATTAAGATGAGGGCTGAAGCACTTTTTTAGAAAATATCTATGAAGGGTTAAACATCCCAACGTCGGTTCGGAGGTAAAATTGACGTCGACGACCCAGGTTAAATATTTTTTATTATTTTTTGTTTCTTTCTCTCATTAGGAATTGATTGTGTTATCCTATTTTAATTAATTTAGGTATTATGTATGGACAATCGGATTTTTTTATTATTCGGTTATTTGTGTATGAACCTATTGGGTATTGTGATTTGGTGATTTAATGCGTTCATTGAATCCTTAATTGCAAACTCGTTGCTAGAATTTTGATATAATCCGTAATTGTTATGTTGAAATTCATATGTAGCGACTAATGATTCGTAATCATTAAGGATAACATGACCTAGCTTAAATGAAGCATTGTATGTGGTTATTGCCTTGATTAATCGATTTTCCTAATTCGTAGTGCTACTATCTACTTAAATTTAGAGATCGTATCCTAAGTTGTTAGGTAGTTAGGTTTAATTAACGATCGTATCTTGATTAAACAAAATCTAAGGGAAAACTCGTGTTAATTTTTAACTCACGATTAATAGTTTCTAGGAGAGGTTAAAGAACAACAAATTAATAAAATATGCTTAGTCTGGGTTTAAGCCGAGATTGAACCGAAGAACTAGGTCCTTACCAAATTTCCTGTTTTTATTATTTTTGACTATTTTCTTTAATCAGTTTTTATTAGTTAGTTTTATTTTATTTTTGTTTTCTTCTTTAAAAATCCAAAACCCCCTTTTTCGTAAACACCGATTATTTTCATTTCATAAACTTTACACGCACTCTCTATAGGATCGGCCTAGATTCACCACTCTACAGTAGTAGTCTAGTTATTTTAATTTTGATTAACGTTACGACGCGCTGTCAAATTTTGGCACCGTTGCCTTGGAGTACAGTGTTTTAGTTTTTGTATGTAATTTAATTGGTGTTTTGTATATATTTGTTCACGATTAATTTCTTTTCTGTTATTTGTTTCGTGTTTTAAAGAAAAAAAACAAAAAAATTTATTGACTGAAGTAATTTCTTTTACAATTCATATTCTCAATCCTATAACAATGTTTGGACTGATCAACCTAACTTTTGTTATGTATGGAATAATCAGCAGAATTACTTCCATGATAGTTTGCAGGAGGCACAGTAATTCCCGTACAGACCAGAAGCTTCCCATCATAACTCCGGTCCATCTCTGGAAAAATTGATGTTGCAATTGGAGGAGAATACTTTACAATTTCATAAGGATGGAGGGCAATTTCCAGAAAACACTTGGTCCCAAAATCCGGGGAGCCAACTTTGTTCAGGTGCATCTTTAGAATAAATTTTTAACAAACAAATAAAAGCAAGCCAAGAGGAAATGATAGCAAGCCAACACGGCATGGATTACCAATTGGGTCAAATGGCGGTAAGGCTCAATCACCTAGAAACGCAAAGCAAACAGGAGCAGTCGTATCAACCCGAGATGTACCCGATTGAAGTCTATGTGGAAAATTTGCAAGGTGATGAGGAGCTTGAGAATTTTGAGGTCAACCCTCAATGAATTGTTTGTGTCGAAAAAGTTGAGAAGGAGCTTGAAGCCGAAAAAAATAGATCCTTTAGCTCGGAGGTAAGTACTGAGTCTATAATTATTTTTGAAACTAACTCTTTACCTTTACATTACAGATTGGAGGAGTTAACTGAAGAAGAAAAAGGTGAAGAGACGTTCGAAATATTTCCGGAATGTATGGACTCAGTCAAAATTAAGAAGCTGAGGATAGG
>JAOTAZ010071631.1:0-15972 GCA_025629785.1 Erythroxylum oxycarpum | reverse complement strand
GCCTTTGGAACTCATTCATTCATGAACACACCAAGCAATTCAATATTGTATTCATCATTATTAAACCATACATTCTTTATATTATCATCTTAATTAAATTGAATACCAATTAAAGTTCATAACACACCTTAAACAAGTCCATTTAAGTTCTATTATACCCAACCTTACATATTTCATCAATTGCACAAAATGCTTTTTTTCACCTTCCCAATCAATTCCCATTATTGTGGGAAAAGTGAATTGAAACCTCCAAACAACTGTTTTCATAGTACAGGTTTTTGGATCAATTTTGTATAGCCATTCTGACCTAGAAACTGACTTTTTAGACAATATGTTCTTATAGAAAAATTTTCTATATGTATTAAGTTTCAAATTAAATAAAGTTAATGCAATTTGGTTCATTATTTCGAGAGTTATACCCAAAATACTACAGATTGTTCTCAACTATGGATAACAACCAGAACTCAAATTCAAGCCAAATTTCAAAACCCTTAGTGACTGAAATAAAATTCGATTCCTTCGTAAAAGTTGTATAGATATGTATCTAGTTTAATCTGAAATTAAAATTATCCCATTTTAATACCTAAATGTCAAGATACGGCTAAAATACCGATACTTGTGTAATGGAACTACTCCTTCTAACAAGTATCCAGCATGCATCAAGTTTCTCAATTCTTTCTTAACTTAGTACGCATTTTATCCACTTCAAACATCAAACAATACATGTTTAACATGATACCAAGTTAAGAATTACCTTACCTCACTAAACTTCAAATTCAAATCGAAAAATCTAGCTAAACCAAGCTTCCAAACAACCAGTACATACCTAAGTTAAATGTGCAATTTTCATCATCAACAAGGTAATAATACATAGAATCACAAGACTTACTTCTTAATGGAATAACTTACAAAGCTTCCTAATGTTAATGATCCAAAATCCAGCATAAGTTTAGAAATTGAGAGAAGGTGGGAGGTTTCGGTGGAGAGCAAAACAAGAATGAAGAAAGTGGGAATTACTCCAACAGAAACATGCTTCATCACTAGCTAGGTGTCACTAGCTTAAGATGCCACTTAACACCAAGGCATGAAGCCCACTTGCTCACCATTTAAGCTGCCATTCGTAACACTTTAACTAGGCCACTTGTACTCATATTATGTTGCCAAATTTCACACATTGAATGATGTCAAATGTCAATGTATTAGCTATGCCAAATGTCACTAATTCCTAGGTTTATTCATTCTAATTTTCATATACTAACTTTACTTGTCACTTGATAATTTTCCTAGTCCAAATATACATTTAAATACCTCAATTCTCTAATGATATCAATTAATTCTAATTTACTACCTATAGTCCATTTGATCAAAAATTCAAGTCATATGTCTTTCATATTCTAATCATAGCACAAATCTAACTCCTATCACATAAGTATTTTTATAAATATGTATTATTTCAACTAGGGTATATTTTGGGGCCTTACATGTCTGGTTAATTATTGTTGGCTTACTAAATTCCCAAATAGCTTTGCCCCTTTTAGAATCTCTAATTATACTAGAATTGAAGTATCATATAATAAAAATAAGAGCCCCTTTTAGAATTTTCAATTCCTTTTTATATCATCATGAATTCAATTCTCTTGTTGATAAATGCCTCGAACTAAAAGAAAGAGGCTCTCTTGACTATAAACGCTATCTTTTCCTTAAAGCTATCAAAGCTAGTGATCAGTGGTTTGTCTTTGGGTTAATCCCTTAGGAACCGAATCGAAAATTTAATTCCACGGATTGCAATATAGAGTGCAACCTCGAGTTGTCTCACTTAATCGGAACTTAGCGCAAATGATCTAAGCTAGCCTAATTGTCAAGAAATGCAAACTAAATTGGTAAAAAAGGGGGTTTTGGATCTTTGATAAAACTTAACTAAATTGAACTAATTAAAAGAAAAGTATATAAAAGGCATTTTTGGATTTTTGGGAAAGAAAATCAAAAACTTAAACGATGATCAAATATGATAGAATACTCTTGAAAACGAGCTTTGGCTATCATAGTTTAAAACAGATCTTTTCGGAAGCAAAAATCACTAAGTTTTCAAATGATGAACCTTAAAGAAATCTTTAAGTCAAAGGTTTTAATCAATGAACTCCATTTCTTAAAACCTCGTTAAATGCACCTTAGTGTGTATTAACGGATAAGCTAATGTAAGTGGTCAATTTGGATCAACCATAATCTCAATAACAAACACAACTAGGCAGATTAAAGAGAGTTAGCACAATCCCGAAAAAGATATATATAAGACTTCATCTATTAAAGCTCCAAGTTCTACATAAACAAATCCTTAATGCAATACATTGTTAAACACTTGATTAAACTATAATCAAGAAAATCTAACTAAAAGATATAAATCCTAACTAAGGAGTTCATAACAATATAGTTAAACACAATAATGAAAAAACTACTCCCCATTGAAGCCCATCAAACTCATTCCATCGCTACATCTTTAGCCAAGCGCCACTTTGGGACACAACTATAAGCATACCGATAGCATCCATGCAGCAACAGCAGATGATGAAGGGAACGATGAAAAATGGATATGATTGATGGATGAAGGTTGAGAGTGAAAGAGATGAGAGGTGCGAGTGTGGTCAACTGTGGAAGTTGAGTGTTGTCTCTCCCCCGATGATGTCTATCGTAACCTAATTTAGTAGGTTTATAAGTGATGGATTGGTGGGTCGGGTCAAACAGTGAGAGATTTTTCCAAATATGGTTTGGGTTTGCAACAGTTCACCGTAGCAATAGATAAGTTCGTCACGACAGATAAGTTCGCCACGACATACTTTTCCTGAAAGGTTTTTACTCTTTGTTGGATTCTTTGTTGAGGCGAAATAATTAATTTTCACTGCGAGGAACTTTTCTCGAAAGATCAACCTGGATTCTTCGTGTTTCACCACGGCGATAGGTCTGCTTTGCTGCGGTGAATGTCTTGTAGCGCCTTTGCTCTTGTTGTCTTCGTTTCAACACATTGAATCTCTTCTCCTTAAGGTTCCTACAATCAATAATAGCAATTTGCAGTATCAATTGTTCTCAAAAAAATAATAATACAATTAAAACCAATTTGTAACAATTTTTACTATCAAATTGTATAAAATAAAAGTACAGACTCAAGGATTAATTTAAGCACAAAATCAAGAATTAGGAGTCAAAAAGTATGGTAAAACCCATGAAAATGTTGCCAATTTATATAGTAAACTTGGGGTCAATCAGCTAGATATAACGGATTAATGTAAAAGACTTTGGACCGTCTTAAATAATATCAGAGAAAGGATTTTGAACAGTTGAATTATGTGTAGAATTCTTAACCTAAAAACCATGAAGTTCTTTATCTCATTTTGGTAGAGCAATAAGCGTTGAAGAAGTACTTTAATGCACTAAATACATACTCTTCACAAATTAAATAGAAAGCTAGGATTAGATGGAATCAAGAAGAAGACAGGAATACAAATTTTTCTTCGTAATGTGATATGTGGAAGAAGGAATAACAATAAGATCCCATCTCTTAAAGATAACATGGGGAATCTAGTGAATGATCAACTAAAACTAAACGAATTTGTCATGGAGCATTTCAAAAATATATTAGGAAGCAGTAACCAGGTCGGTAATATGTCTCAAGATCTAATAGAGAACCTTAGCAATTTAGGTTCTTATGACCAGATCTAAATAATAACTAGGAAGTTATTACTCAGGAGATTAAAGAAACCTTATTCTCATTCTCTCTTGATAGGGCCCCAAGCGCTAATGGCTTCAATGCAAGGATTTTATAAGCTACTTGGGAGCTAACTAGTAGAAGGGTAACTAAAAATGTCAAAAAGTTCATTAGGAAGAGGAAACTGTTGTTTTAACTTAATGAAACTGTTATAATCTTGGTCCCCAAATTAGCTATTCCATCAACATTCAATGACTATATGCCTATAACTTGTTGCAATGTCATTTAAAAGAAAATTTTTAAGATTTTTGTCAATAGATTGAAAATGACACTTACTAAGCTCATTAACTTGCTTCAAGAAGCTTTTTTAGTGACAGGAGCATTGGTGTTATTATATTATTAGCTCAAGGATTGTTTTAAGGTTATGAAACCAAAAAACTTGATAATTGTGCTTTGGAAATTAACTTTGCAAAAGCATTTGATTATGTGAATTAGGAGTTCCTATTGAGTACGCTATAAGTCATAGGATACCCTGAGAAGTTTATTAAGTAGATGAAAGCATACATCACCACTTTCTCTTATTCAGTCATTGACAATAGGGAGCCTACTCGAATCTTTAAAGCACTATAAAGCCTAAAACAAGGGAATTCTTTATCCCTTTATCTTTTTATAATCACTATGAAGCTCCTCTATAGAATAATAACTCTGAAAATTCCCAAACACCCTAAATTTAGATTCCTTCCCAAATGTGCCAAACCAGGGATCTCTCAACTTTCATTTGAAGATGACCTTTTGATCCTTTGTGGATCAAAAGCATGTACTAATCATCTCTTTAGAAGAGTTCAAAGCTATCTCAAATTTGAGATTCTACTTGAGGAAAAGCTCTAATTTATCTTTAGTAATCCAAATTAGATCCCTTTGATAGTTGCACATTAGTGTGTGTTTTTCTAAGTATTTGACATGTGTTTCTTGTATAATAGGTTATTATTATTATGTTTTAGGACTTGTTTTGTGCGTTTTTTTAGTTTCATCTTCGTGGTTAGCAAAAATCACTTTCTCAGATATCGATCAAAGCAGATTGAAAGAGTGTTAAGAAAATAAACACTAAAAGAATTTAATCCAAGAGATTGAACAAAAGATATTTCACTCAAGGCGGGGTGTTTGCTCTCATCTCACTTATGTTTGGGGATATTTTCACTCTAAAATCCGCTTAGTCCATTCTCTACCATAAGCTTATGACAGTCCTACTTCTCTACTATAAGAATTATAATTTCAAAAATCAAGAGGACTTTTCAAGGTTGTAATGCAGGAAGGCTAGATGAGATGGATGAGATAGATGAAAGAAGAAAAACTATGAGTACATGTACTACAATTATGAAGTAGATGTCAATAGTAAGACAATATTGTCACAAAATGTTTTTTAACATATACATATATAAATATATTTATTGCTTATTGTATTTTTCTCTTTTTCTTTCTTTTCTTTTCTTCTATTTTTAAAACACATTTATAGATTTTTTTAAATAACTAGAAGAAAATGTAAAATAACCTATTGACACCATATAAGGATGCGTGCATGTGCTCATAAATAATGGCACAAGGGGTTAGCAATGGATAAGTGTTTGGGGCAAAAGGGTTTTGAAAGAATGTCTCTAATATATTAATAAAATTATAGTTCATAAATCTTTGATTAGGAATTGAAACAAGTTCTAGAGAGTTATGAAATAAGGAGATGCACTCAAGAATTGAAAAATTTGCCGGCCCAAATATCCTTCCAACAAGGGAAATATCTCAATGAACAATCCCAAGTGTTAAAAACGTAAAGTGCTACTTAGTCCACATGCCTTCACTTACTTTGTGTTGAAAACATCGAAAATAAAATTAGCCAAAATCAACTATCATTTAAGGAATGGGAGGTATTTTCAAAAACTCAAGCATCAATTTGAAACTTATAAATTCTTCGATAAACAAGAGTGACAAGAGTCGAATGTGGAACAATTGTTGAATTGAGGCAAAATTTCTCAACAAAATAATTTTTACAGGAGTCAAGTGTCGCGGCGAAACCAAAGTTCGCCATGCCGAACTGTTCAGTTCACAAACATTCTTCGCTGGGGCGAAAAACATGCATATGGCTGAGGCGAAGGCAAAACACATCACGGCGAAAAACAACAGAAACTGAATTTCCTCAATCACCCGGTTTAAAAAATTTTACATTATGCATAATTGACTAACACAATATGTAAATGGCCAAAATGGAGCGCAACAAGAGTAACAAAGTGGGAAAAGCTCCCCCACACTTAAACAACACATTGTCCGCATTGAAGAAGAATAAGAAATAGAAAGAAAGCAATAAAGTGAAGAAGGAAGGCGCAATAAAATCTAAGGACAAAAATAACAATATATAAATGGGGGCAAAAAACTTGACATTACAAAATGAGCTAAGCATTCGACTAACTAACTAAAACCAAAATACAAGAAAAAGGAAAATAAAAATACATAAATAAATACTCGAACTACTCCATCGGATGATCATCGGCAGCATTAGAAGGGGCGGCCCCAGATGTGCCGACACCGTCGAGGGAATCATCGTCCTCAGAAGGAAGTGGGAAATGTAGGTGGGCGGTAATTAGGGCATCCATTAGCTGATGATACCAGCGATCTTGCTCCTGTCTAGCTACCACTTGCAGAAGGGTCTCTTGAAGAGTATCGACTTGGCGAGCGAGTGCCTGTAAGGTGATGGGGTCAGGAGGGACCAGGGTGGAAGGAACGTCCTCGCGAGCCAAGGCCTCAAAATGGGTGATAGCAGGGGTGGGAACAATAGTAGGAGGTGGGATTGAATGGGGAGGGGAGCGAGGAGGAGGTTGGAGGTAGGGTTGTTTAAGTTAGAAGTACCGAAACTAGGGGGCTGTGTCGAAATAACTGTCATTATTGTATTTCGAGACACGGTGGGCCCATAATAGGTCGGTGATGAGATGGAGAAGGATGATGGAGTTGGTGAGCTTGGCTATAAGGATGGATTCACAAAGGGTTGAGGCAATGTCTACTGAGTGGCCAACCATAATAAGATAGAGGTAAAGGGTTTATTGTTTAGTGACATAGGCGAGGTGGGTGGCGGGAAGGATGTTATTGCTGACAAGATGAAGCCAAGAGCAGGCCTCGGGGTGGACATCAGAACGCCGTATATAGTGCTGATAGATTCGAGGTTGATACCATTCGGCACCCTCAGGATAGAGGGTACGAAGGACATTTTCCCAGGGATAATGATGGATCAACTGCTTATAGTGGCAGTAGAGGATAGGAGGGAAGTTATAATGTTAGCGGAAGCTCTTGGTGGTGAAGGCTGTAGGGACAGTGACACCCTGAAAATTAATTTCCAATGAGTTGTAAAGATAGGCGTGAGTGAAGAAATGAAAATTTTTTCATTTCTCTGGTCCTTTGGCTGAACTAAGCCGGTGAGTTGGGATAGGACAAGTTAGTAGACGAAAGGATTATTGTGAGGGGTCAAAGGAAAAGGTTGTTCCTTGATAAACGTCCTAGCGTCGATTTTTTCGGCTAGGTCGTTATGCTCGGAATCGGTTTTAGGGGGAATGAGCAGAGGGCTGGGATGGATGGGATGATTGGGACGAATCGAAGGATAGGGAGAAGCTGGAGGAGGAAGTGGGAGAGGTGCAGAAAAGGTTTTTGGTTCGAGTCATTTTCCTATTGAAAACAAAAATAAACAAGGATTAATTAAATTCAAGAAAGATTAAAAAAAAACTCGTCGCGGCAAAGACTGTACTCCCACGTTGTGGCGAAATAAGCTTCTTTGTCGTGGCAAATCATTGTAGTGTACCACGCCGTAACGAAATAAGTTCCTTTGCCACGGTGAAATAACCTTAATCGACAGAAACCAATGCGAATGAAAACGAAATAAAGGAGAGAAAACTTACAAAGGAGGGTTAGGGTGATGCAAAAACAGTCAATGTATAAGAACTGGATGAAGGAGACTGAACACGAAGGAGAACGATGCGGGCCCACTTGGATACGCTGCGGCGAAGATGAAATGAAAGAGACGAAAGTGAGGGAGGAAGAAGAAGGAGTCGGTAGGTTTAGGAGGAGGGAGAGTGGAAATGGTGAAAAAGATAGAGGTTAGAAAAACATTAAGGGCAAAAGAGAAATTTCAAGAGGGAAATTTTGCGAGAATGGTCGTTCGACGCGGTGAAGTGATTCGCTATGGCAAAAGAATTAAAGTACTCCACGGTAAGAGCTGCATACAACTATTCACCGCAGCGAAAAATTTGATTCACACCGCGGTAAATTTGCTTGAGAGTCGATGGGTCACGATGAGTAACGAGCTCCTCGCGATGAAATGTGCCATGTTGTGGTGAAAATTTCCCGAAGCACAAAAAGAGAAGGCAAGACAAAATCTAATGGAACTCAACTCATATGCAAGTTTACCAATACAAAACAAAATGCTATGCACCATGTACACCAATTTCTTCTATCATTAAAAATTTGTCATACATCAACTAAAATTCAAAATTCAAAGGGAAGATGAATTATTGAAACAACTAAACCTAAGTCTAATTAAAACTAAACCTAATCCTACTGATTAAGTTTCTCCCCCACACTTAGTTAACATACTCATGCTTAACAATATCATTCCGTCTTTAATCAATATGCATAATGAAGTAACTCACACGGTAGTATAGGCTTTATGTTTAATATACAAAATTCATAAGAAGGGCGGTTGAATTGGGTATCCTTTTTCGTGAATACAATCCCCTTTTTGATTTATTTGAAAACTTGCTTTTTCAAAACTATTAAGAATATCACAATTTATTGCAATTAACTTCTAAGTATTTGTATAAACAATTGAAATTAAAAGTTGAGAGTTAGAGAGTAGAAGTCGACACAGTATTTTTATCCTGGTTCACCCCAAAATGTGGACTACGTCCAGTCCTCGGAATCCTTTTTGAGATTTCACTATACTTCTAAAAATACAAGTATTCTTTTCTCTGAGCCTCTTCAGGTCTCTTACAGCAAGTATACGTTTCTCACTTAGCCACTTCAGACTCTCAGCTTTTCTTCTCTTTTACAGAGGAATATTGTAAGCTTTGTTACAGACAATAATAGCTCTAGATTTTAGCACAATGAATACAGTGTTTCTCAAAGTCACTAACTTTTTAAGATCTCTAACTCTTTTAGTCTTCGACTCCGACTCATATTTATGGCCTTCGTCTTCAATTGCTTCTTGTTAACCGCTTCTTTCTTCTTGTTTCTTGATCTTTGAAGAAATAGTTATTAAGTTGAGTTCTCTAACTAACTTAAAAAGATTAACCATTTGACGTAGTATCAAGTCTTCGTCTTAGTTTTTCTTTCGTCTTACTTTCTCTTCTACTTCGTCTTATTTTCCTTCGTCTCAATTTCGCTTCCACTTTGTCTTACTTTATTTTTTGCTTCGTCTTAATTTCATTCATATCATTTTCACTTTAGATTCGTCTTAGTTTGCTTCCGTTTTGTCTTACTTTCTTTTCTGCTTCGTCTTACTTTCATTCGTCTCATTTTCGCTTCTGCTTCGTCTTAATTTGCTTCAACTTTGTCTTACTTTCTTTTCTGCTTTGTCTTATTTTCATCCGTCTCATTTTCTTTTCCACTTCATCTTACTTTCTTCCGCCTCATTTTTGCTTCCGCTTTGTCTTACTTTCTTTCGTCTCATTTTTGCTTCCGCTTTGTCTTACTTTCTTCCGTCTTATTTTCTGCCACTACTTCTGCTTCGTCTTACTTTTCTATTATTATTATTATTTGATTTTCATCAAAATTATTAATCGTGAAGTTATTTTGACTTATCAATCTCCCTCTTTTTGATGATAACAAATAATCATAATTTTAGAAAGATAGTGTATAATTTATAAGAAGATATACAATTGAAAAAATTGTAGACTTTATCTTCTATACACTTCTTTTCTTCTTCTTCTTCCCCTATCTTTCTCATTTTCTCCTTTCTCCCCCTATTTGTTATTGATCAAAAATCATGACCGAAGATGCTTCATTATTTCAAAGAACATTTCCTTCATTTCAATGCGGAGTAACTTGAGGTCTTGTCATATGTGAGCTACTTCCTCATGTAAATTACCCATTGAAACACAAAGACCATAAACCTTGTCACAATTTCTTCAATTTCTTTGACTAAGGCTTTATCATTCTTCTGCTATTGTTCTTCAAAAACAATAGTAGTACTATACGCTTATGAAGGTATGACATCCGGTTCAATAATTGTAAACACAAGAGGTTTGAAAGATAGATTTGGTTCGGGGAGATCAAGGTCACCAAGTTTGGGTAGTCTTTGAACATGTTTTCCAAATGGGTGTAGTACATCTCAAATTGAAGATATAGAGATCAAGGGCCTAATGTGCATAATTAAGTGCACAAGATTCTTTATATTATAACTAATATCTCCAACTTTGATGGTTCTATAATGCCCTTCTGTTATTCTCCCAACCACCTAATGCCTTTTAGATATAGTGGAAAACAACAATTCCTCTCTAATGAGCTACATAACACGCCTCATCCATGTTTCTCACTTCAACTTCAATCTGATCTTCTGTCAAACCACTTGTCATCCCATCTGGATACATTTTCTTCTTCTCCTTTTCTTCATTGCGAACAATGTAAGGTCTTGGTTGCATATCAAGGACAATCTTTATCATAGTTCTTTTTGTGAGTGGGTAAATAGTATACTTCTGCTTAGTCATTTATGTTGGGTATGGTTCTGATCTTTCATCCCGCAAAACACTATACAACCTTTTCTCTCCATCATTCAACAGATGTATAAAGCAACTATTCACCACAATTGGTTCAAATTATACCATGACTAACTTTTTCAGGGGTTCTCTTATGATTATAGAGCTGCTACTCCTCACAGGTTCAACTTCTTCAATGATCTTCATCTTTAAATCCTCTTTTCTTATTGGTTGAAAAGGACTAACATATCTTGGATTGTGTTCATTTACCTTTTTCTTTTGAACAACAGTTGGAGTGCTCTTTTTCTGACTGATTTTCTGCTTTTTATTTTTTTCTACCAGCCTAGGAGGTTGTTATTGAGTTTGGGTTTTTTCTTCTCAAAATCCAACTTCCTTTTTATCTCAGTCTCTTTAGTCAATTTTGTTGAATCTTCCTTCAAAATTGAGACTAAAGACCTGGTTGCTTATAGTGCTTTCATTCCAAAGTCTCCCACTCTAAGTCAATTCTTTTCCTTTCTTCTCCTCTTGTTGACATAGGGTTCGTAGTTTAGCTGACCTTTTTGTTTGTTTGGGTTTCTCCGAAAGGGGTGCCTTGCCCTCTCTTTTCAGAGTCACATGTATCTCTGTCTGTCGCATCTAGCTTTCTTCTTTTTGAGAAATCGCCTTAACTTTCATTGCATCATCTAACGATTTCTTCAATCTTTCTGTGGGCATTCGTTCAGTGGATTGAGATTTTGATTTTCTTGTGGGAGTTACTTTTTTACTCAAACTTTTCTTGACAGCATGCTCCCCCTCAATCCTTGCTATCGTCTTAGAATCTATTTCTTCTCTTACCAGATTCTTCAAGCCCATTCTACTAATAGTTGTAGAATTAATGATGCTTTTGATGTTCATCTTCATCCTGTTTCCTCTCTCAAGAAGGATTCCAGAATCTTTGAAGATTCTTGTCAGCATCATTCTATACGGTAAGGTAGTCGAGTTTTTCTTCGACTTTACCATGTAATGGAGAATTAGATATGGAAGATCTTTGGGCTGGAAATTAAGTAAATGAAATAAACATTGCTCATCTAACATAATTACCAGATTCCTCGATCCTATTCTTAGTATAACACAATGGAAGAGTAACGAATGTAGAACCCTAGCCTTCAACATAAGACTTGAAGCCTTCTTCTCCTTTAGGTCATTACATCCATATAGTTGCCGATTAATCTGATACTCCTCCATACTAGCTTGAGTAATCCATTAGCTTTATGAGCAAGCTTTACTCCAACACATGGACACTCAGTAGCCTCCTTGATTCACTTCAATGTTACAATAACTGACAATCTGCCCACAACTGATAATAGCGTATCTTCTACCACTTCCATATTTTTCCAAAAATCATATACTTCATTCAAATAAACTATCTCATTGACCTAAAATAAGGTTTTCCATCTGGCTACTACAATCTCCGATTAGATATCATCTGATTTTTCTTCAAGGACTAAAAATCAACAAGTCTTTCACTAGTCATTGATTGCTCCATCTATATCTGTTGTCAATAAGGAACTTATCGCACAAATGTGTTTGTCACAAACATGATGTTGGTTTCTGAAGTTGAGAGTATGAACAAGGAGGGTTTGATATCAAAACAGAGTAATGGAAAGTGTTGTTGAGAGTTCTTCAAAATTCAATGTCAAGGTATTTCAAAAGTTTTCTAGAGTAGGTGATATTCTCAAAGTGTTGAGAAGCTTTCCCTCCAAAACTTTCTTATGATAAAAGTTACCGTCTTTAACTTACTGTTACTGTTACCTTGAACTCTTATGACTTTTTATCTTCTTAAAAAGAAGACCATTTAGGTTATGACGTGTTAGACGTTTGACCACTCAACATTACCATATTCAAGTTTCGTCTGATTTCTTTGAATCTTTCTTCACTCAATGGTTTGGTGAATATGTCCGCCCATTCATAATTCATCTCAACAAACTGTAGACTTACGATTTTCCTCTTAATGTAGTCTCATAGAAAATGATGTCTAACTTTGATATGCTTTACCCTCGAGTGTTGTATTGGGTTCTTCGACAGGTTGATAGCACTTGTGTTGTGACTGAAGATTGGGATTTGTTCTTCTTATATTGAGAAATCTTCTAACTGGTACTTAATCCACAATGTTTGTGAGCAACAACTTACGGCTGACATATACTCAGCTTCTGTAGTTGATAGATCAATTGAGCTTTGCCTCTTACTCGACCAGGAAACGAGGTTTTGGCCAAGGAAGTGACATCCTCCACTTGTACTCTTTTTATCAATCCTATCTCCGGTGTAATCAGCATCATAGTAGCCAATTAACTTGAAATCTTTACCTTTCTTATACATTAAGCAAAGATCAGTAGAACCTGATAGATATCTCAAAATTCTTTTGACAACTATATAATGATATTCTCTGGAATCTGCTTGAAATCTCGCATACAAACAAACACTAAATAAAATATTAGGTATGCTTGTTGTAAGGTAAAGTAAAGAACCGATAATTCCTCTATACAGGGTTTGATCAACCTTCTTACCAGCTTCATCCTTAAACAAAAGGTTTGAAGGATGCATAAAACTTGGCATTGGTTTCACTTTTTCCATCCCATACTTAATCAATAGTTCTTTGATATATTTCTGTTGATGAATGAAAATCTTTTCTTCAGATTGCTTAACTTGCAACCCAAAACATATTTTTAATTCACCCATCATGCTCATCCCAAATTCATTTTTCATTAAATTCTCAAAACTAGTACATAGCTTTTTAGACGTTGTACCAAAGATAATATCATCAATATAAAATCATTCTCAATTAGAAAAGAACTTAGATTATCATACTAAGCTCGAGGAGCTTGTTTCAATCCATACAAAGCTTTATGAAGTCTATAGACATAATCTAGTATTTTAGGATCTTCGAAACCAGGAGGTTGCTTTACATAAAATTTTTCATCTATAAAACCATTTAGAAATGCACTTTTCACATCCATTTGAAATAGCTTTATATCATTATAGATAGCATATGCAAGCAAAATCCTAATCGCTTTTCCTTCCTATTGATTATAGCCTTGTGCTACTAATCTCGCTTTGTTACGACTCACTCTTCCTGATTTGTCTAGTTTATTCTTAAAAACCCATCTAGTTCCTATAAAGGACTTTTAGAGGGTCTGGGAACTAAAGACCAAACTTTATTCCTAGTAAATTGATTCAGTTCCTCTTGCATGGCTAAAATCCAAGCTTCATCCTGAAGAGCTTCATCAATTTTATTAGGCTCTATCTCATAAATAAAAGCTACATTTGCTTCTCTTTTAAATTAGGGCCTTATTCTCACACCTTCTGAGGTCTCTCCTATAATTAAATCTTTTAGATGAGAACTCTTATATCTCCAATCCCTTTTCAGATCTAGTGGTTTAGGAATATCTTTTATTTTGTCTAAAGGAGTATCTGATGGTGACATATTGTAGCGCCCCGCCCCCGACCTACCCGACCTCGACACCGAGCGGGGTATCTAAGTCCGAGCCAGTGAGGGCGGCGTGCTAAAGAGCAGTCAGTCAGTCCGTTTGGTACAAATTGCTGTGCAATTTGCAATCCGATCGACACAGTTGTGCGTATTGCGCAAAACAGTTGCTCGGTATACATTTAATAAAAACAGTACATGCAAGTATTTCAATTCAAATGGCTCGACCAATTTCATCTCATTACGAAAGCAGTCAGTTCGTTACAGTTGGGGCCGAACACCAGTTCATACCATTCCAGTCACTTATGGCAAAAACAACAACTCAGTTTCAGAAATACAATGTACCTAATAAATCAAATACAGAGACAGACACAACTGATCCCGACACTAGTCTTCACTTAATCGCAATAAAGCATTCTCCCGTTCACCGGACAGGTATTCTTCAGTGTCCTGAAAAATATTTGCAAATTTTGATGAGATTTGCGAACTCAGTGAGTGACCATCATCGATGGTTCACCCAGCACACAAGGCATATATCACAGCATCAGTAATTCATTTAAGTTATGAAAAATTCATACAGTACAGTAATCACAGTCAATATACACAGTCAGTCCCACATCACACAGTGCACATAGCACAATAACCCATGTATCAGTATAAATCACAGTATTTCAGTTATGCATGTGACTCACTTTTCAGTTGTTATGCTGTTGTGACCGAGTGCCTGTAATCAGTATGAGAGCTCAAGGCTCTTTTCTGTAACAGTGACAGTATCGGTGAGCTTAAAGCTCTATTCGTATCAGTGAGCTTAAAGCTCTGTACAGTAACAGTGTTGGCTACTCTGGTCACAACTTCCAGTTAATTTCATGCAGTAATGCATCAGTCCCATTTCCCATATATGCATACAAATCATTTTCACTTTGGACCGAAGTCCGGCATAAACAGTCAGAAACTAATCATGTACGTACACATGCAGTAGCAGTACGCTCAATCAAACAGGGCAAACAAGACTAACAATAAGATGAAACCATCTCGGCCTACTCACAGTATATCCAGATTAGCTTTCGCGGATGCGCCTAAAACAATTCTGGGGTTCTCCTCCATTCTTCATCCGGCGCCTCCTCCCTCTATAGCTTCTCTCCCCGAAGCTCTTTATATTTATTCACTCAATATATATATAAACAATGACACGCTTTCCAAGTACTCAATTCCGTGTTTCAATTTCCTTTGTCTATAATTCTCAGCCATTCATTTCATCTTTCTCGAATCTTCTCATTACGTGTCACAAATCCTATTAGTCACTAGTCCATTTTCATTAAATGCAAGATAACATTTCCAAAGCTTGCAGGACCAGTTGTCCAATCAATTACGTCTTGTTAAAATATCTCTAGAAACAACACCAAAAACTGGTCGGATACTAGTCACTGGTCGAACCACTTGCCAATTCAGAATCAATAAAACAATTGCAAGGTCGACCACAGAACAAAGAGGTCGGCCACAATCAAAATAATTGGTGGGAGCTCGGCAATCAGATGGAAGCTCGACAAACAGTAAGGAGCTTAACAAAGGAAGAGCTCGCTCAAACAATGAAGAGCTCGGTAAATGCAGTGACGCAAAGAAGATGGAGCTCGGCCAGAAATAAGGAGCAGTGAACAAAGGCCAGTCGGCCAAATGACCAAAGGTCGGAGCAATGAAACAATCGGAGCTCGGCCTGCAAGGAAGAGCTCAGCCGTATGAACAGAATAAAGAGCTCGACCATACAACAAAGAAGAGCTCGGTACAGGCAAACAAATAAGAGATCAGTCAAATGGAGCTCGGCAAAGCAAAGAGCTCAGCAATCAAAGCAGAGAGCTCGGTCAACTAAGAGGAGCTCGGCAAAGAAGAGCTAAAGAGCTCGGCAAGGAATAGCTCAGGAGCTCAGCAGAGAAGAGCTAAGGAGCTCGGTAACGAATAACCAACAAATGAGCTCGGCAAAGCAATAGGGGTCGGTATACTAAACAAGTCAGGGGGTCGGGAGTCCCCTCGCCCAACACTTGCACGGGCTATCATTTAGCACTCACTTGGTCGGTCGGCTATTCAGCCAATCCGACCTT
>JAOTAZ010071613.1:0-15977 GCA_025629785.1 Erythroxylum oxycarpum | reverse complement strand
GAGCAACCCAACACTCTATTTTTTTTGGCAAATAACATAAAAAAAGCCTCTGTGATATACTTGATTATTCATCTTAGGCCCTGTGTTTTTAATTCGTTAACTCTAGCCCCTGTGTTTTGTAATCACATTCAAGATGCCCATTTGAGTTTTTGCGGACAAAATTACCCTTGGATTATTTGAATACCGATTTTTTTGGATTATTACCGTATACTGGGTAAAGACAAGAACACATCTGATGAAATCGGCTCCTAACATATTGAATTAAAGAAAATTAAGGGGAAGAGATCCTTGTTGGGGGACTGAAATCTCTTCAAAAATGAAAAACAATCGGTACAGCTGAGAGATGCTATCCGTGGCCAGATTAAATCCAGAAATTTTTGGTTAGAGGAGATCTTCATCGGGCTATTTAAACTAAGAAGAGCAACCTCTAAACCCCCGAGGCAAAAATATTGGTGTATTACACAAAATGGCGTCCCAACCAAAGCGGCGTTCCTCTAAGCAGCAGTCAAACTCCTCCATCGTCACCATGTTCACTAACTCCGACATTGTCTCCAAGGGCAAGCAAGCAGCCGGCGACGCCGCCTTCGTCACCAAGAAGCTCCTCCGCAGCACCGGCAAGGCCGCCTGGATCGCCGGCACAACCTTCTTGATTCTCGTTGTCCCTTTGATCATCGAGATGGATCGCGAGCAGCAGTTTAATGACCTCGAGCTCCAACAGCAGAGCCTTCTGGGAGCCCCGCCCGTCGCACCGACGCAGTAGGGTTGGACTCGATCTGGCTCTTGCGATTTAGGATTCGGGTTTTGGACCTGCTGTTATTGTTGTAATGATGCTACCCTCTCTTAATTTTGTATTTCCCTCATAAACTTCATGATTTTGCTTTTATTTAGGGTTTTGTTCTAATTAATTTGGGTTAATGGTGTTTGCTTGGCTTCGTGAAAAAAAAAAAAACTAAGAAGAGCAACAAAAAAATTTAGTAAGCAATGTATGCAAAAGGCGCAGACGTTGAGAGTTCCCGAGGACCCTCACTGTTCGTGAAGAGCTATTAAGCAACGGGGTTAGCACAAGGAGGCGTGGGAGTGTTAGAAGGGCCACAAACCATTGTAATCGAGCTGGTTCGTGACCTGTAAGGAAGGATTTTGACGCTTATGGCATCGGGATATAGCAGTGTCCGAAATTAGCAAAGTCTAAGATGGTTGGAGACATCCTTGCATATTTGAATGTGAGTCTAAGACAGCCATTTGATTGGAGACATCCTTGCTTATTTGAATGTGAGTCATTAGTCCATAATTGCTAGTGAATTGATGAAATTAGTAGCAACTAGCAACTATTTGGGATTTTGGTCAATCAAATGGCTGAGCCTAATTGGGGAATTGCCTGATCTGGAAATTATTTGTTCTTAGGATGAATGTCCAAGGGCTAATGATATCGGTTAGTGAATAACGTGTTTATGAGTCTAGGATTGAGCTGCTTCGATTTTAGCTATTCAAGGGAGATAGGTAGAAGATAAATGGTGAGTTTTGTACAATTAGCCTGATAAGTAACTGGGATTGTCGAAATATATGAATAGAAATCAACACCCTGCCTGTTCATTTTTAGATATTAGCTTAGATTAGATTAGATATAGGTGTTGTTTACTTAATATCTAGATTAATTTAGTTCAATTTAAGGATCATCTTTACCCCTTATTGAATTGGAGTAACTCTTTTCCGTGGTGGTTAGCTGAACTGTAGATGCTGGATGAATGATAATCGATTTTGCATTCTTGACTTTCGATTGTGAGTTGAGTTTGAATTAGTTAACGAGTTACTTCATTTGTTTATGTAAACTTGTGGACTAAATTTTCTTAGATAAAAAATAAAGTAAATCAGGTTAAAGTACCCAGAACCAATTGGAAATTTGATTTCATGCACTGATCTAAGATTTTATTTGTTCTGTCAGCTCCGTATCTCCATTAAATACATTGCATTTACTTGTTAATCTTTGTTTAACTTCAATAATAGTATAGATTGATAATTAAGTAAAGTAACAAGGCATGAAATGAGCTTCACACCCAAAAATACAAACCAACATTTGATGGAAAGATCTGAACTTCAATTGCCCAGGTTAAGTTTCTTAAGGAAATTAGATGTTTCTTAAGTAAATTAGATGTTTAAGTGCTCACAGAATCACCCGAAGTCAGTTTTATAAGCTAAAAAAATCTCTACACTCTAAGTTGAAGCTGTGTAGGACTATCACTGACTTTGCCTATGATATGATTTATCTTCAGGATTACTTACGCTGTGAACCATCTAATTATATTGGAATGAGTTTAGGACGCAATTTAAAAGCTGAAATTCCTGCTTAATTTGACTATGGTAACTGCTGAGTTAAACCTAAAAGCTGCAATTTTCAACTTTCGTTGTTCGATGATTAATCTAAGTAGATGTCTAAGCTATAACCTAATTTCCTAGCGTTTGAATCATCAAACAATAAGTATGTGGCTGAATAAATGAGATCATGGTTTTTGGCCTAAATAAACTCTAGAATACGCAAGAGAGCTGAATTATGCATAATTGGTTGCTAGTTTTATATCGCAGGCTTTTTTTTTTTTTTCCATTTGTTTGAGTTCTGATTTGCTCTGTCACTTGCTAACATCTACATGCATCTAAGTGAAGATTTAAACTTGAGTTTTATACGTAATAAAGCTAGAGATGCACTTTTAAGGATGATTTCACATTTGCTGCAAAACTCTTTTTCCAGGAAATTCAGATTTGTGAAAAGAATATATTTTGTTTTTATTAACTCATCTAAAATTGCAAAACAATTTGGGCTATGTCTAAATAGATGCGGGGAGGTGATTAGAAGGTATTTCGGTCATTAGAGAGGAGTGAAACTAAAAATTGAGATTGAAATTCCAAACCTGCACAAATTGACGTCGCCATGGAAATTCCAGCATTATATCTTGGAGAAAATAAGTGTTGAAGTAAATAAATTTCCAGCACTTGCATATTAATTGTTAGATCCTACAAAATGGGTCGTAAGCTGGTTTCTTAGTGCTTCAAGGTTATTTTCCAAGGCTAAAAAGCCAGAACACATAAATCTGAATTTGTCAGTGTATCCATCTACCTTCGTGTGCAATCAGGTTAAGTTTCTTTCTTAAATATGTTAGAATTGTTAGGTTTTCCACACGTTAAGCATAAAGATCAATTAATGAATTAATTTGCAACAAAATGAAGTTCAAAATCTTGTTTTGTAAACTTGAATTTAAAACTAGATAGATCAATTATTTGTTCTTGATTGTTAAAAGGTTGCCCTAATTTAATATTACAATTTGAGTCTTGATAATTTATATAATGTTTTTAGTAAGAATATGCTACATTCGATTGAATTTCAGTTTATCACAAATAAACTTTTGTATTTAATGTAACTTTTTTTGTGGTATAAATCCTTATTTTTACTATACTAAATTTTGTTAATAACTTTACTACTTAAATAAGTTTTTAATTTGCATATTTATCAATAATTTTATTAATTTTTTTAACAAGCATGGTTGACTTGGTTGAAACTTCATCTCAATCATTTTACATAAAGGTAAATACCTTGTTATGAATAACTTTGATGACTCAATTAGGTCATAATAACTTTGATTACTCAATTAGGTCATAATTTTAACTAACTACTACCACCTTTCATAACTTTAACCAACCAATTGGATGAAAGCCATTAGAGTATAATTTATTTATGCTCACTATAGGATGAGATCCTCTTCAGAATAAATGATAGAAATATATAGATGGAGATCAATAGGGTTGTGCTAAATGAAAATATGAGCACAAAAAACTGGTGGTTCCTAACTGCTAATAGTAACTTCAGCAATACATCATGCAAAAAATTGTTTCAGCAAAACCTTATATGTGTTTCATGGTATAAGTTGGTTTGGTGTAAATATAATCTTTCTAGAGCTACTATAACATTATGGAGAGCCATTACAGATTACCCACCACTGACAAATTAAACAAGTTTAACTACTTTTTTTTGAAAAGTTAAATTGAATTGAATAATAATAAATAAGAGATACAAGGAGCATTGAACCCAAGAGAAAAGTCATACACAACCCGATAGAGATAACTACCAAAACGACATGACGAATGGTCAACATCCAGACCGTCCAAAACTACCAGCTTAAGCTAACGGAGAAATATCAATTAGGGTAAAATCAAAAGAGACTTTCGCAAGCCATCCAGAGGTTGCGCAAAGAAAGGAAAAAAAATGGAGCAGCTAGGGCACAAAACTGGGGCGCCCTCGGCGACTCTTCCTGCTACCGCTCACTGGTGAGGATCCGAAGTTGAAATTAGTAGGTACTTTACCGAGCTGAATGAGATGTGCTTATCTATAGGAAGATCGGAAGGGGAGCGAGACGATCTCGCTAAGGACTGCCGAACGAGCAACACCTGACTGGAAAAAGGAAGGGGAGCGACTAGATAGCAAGCAGGTTAGTACCATCCTCCCCTGAAATTTCCTTATTTTAAAAAAGAGGTGTGTCGGGGCTAGACTCTCCAGGAGAGAGCTAAGCCTCGACTGCACTTAGAATGCAGCTGGGTGAAGATCAGCTGCTCTCTGATGCGAATAGTGATAAGCTCTAGGGTAGTGGCTTGGGGGGTGGACTTCTGTTGGAATTGTCTGAGATTTCTTTCCCTCCATAGTTCTTGAGAGCAGGTAGCCACTGAGATAAGAATGACTGCTCTGTCAGACGAGGAAATAGATAATAGGGGCAGCTCCAGAAGTAGATCCTGGAGCCTGTTCGGTAGCTGGACTTCAGTACATAACCTACTAATCTTAGTCCAAACTGCATTGGAGTAGTCACACTCAAAGAAAAGGTGACTCCTAGTTTCTCCCTCTTGATTACAAAAAATACACATTCTTGAAGAATTAAGGAAAGGAAGCCTGTCCATGGTACTGAGCCTGTTCAGCATAACCAACCATAGAAAGAAACTAGTTTTAGGGCTCAGAAACCGGTTCCAAACCACCTCAAACCACTCCACCCGATTCAGTGCCCCCTCCAACAATTGATTAGCAACCTGCAATGTAATTCCAGAGATTGGGATCCCCTTCCAGAAGAAGGTATCCTTTTCTCTTATCCTGCGAGACGGTGGGATGGATAAGGATCTAGTTTCATCCATGGACAGTAACCAACCATCTTCAGCTAGGATATCCTTAAGCTTGGTATTCATAGGGAATCTGACCAATAATGTTCTGGCCAATGGATTATTGAGCAGTATACCTTGTCCAGACCAATTATCATACCACAGAAAGGAACTTTCCCCATCTCCAACCTGACAGGACATGTCGAGATGAACTGCCTCCCTCATCTTGAGTAGTTGGTTGAAGAACCAAGTGTAATTATGATTGGAAGTGATACCCCAAAAACACCTCCCTTTCAATATGTAAACATGGATCCATCTGACCCACATAGATTCCTTATCACTGAAAAGTTTCCAGATTCTTTTAGTCATAAGCATATGATTCGTCTTTGTGATAGATTCCAGCCCCAGTCCCCCTGCTTGTTTAGGTTGACAAACACTTTTCCAATTAACCTTTGCTAACCCATGTTCACCACCAACTTTCCCCCAAAGGAAGTGCTTCATCATCCTCTCAATGGTTTTGATAATTCCTTTTGAAAGGTAAAGATGAGAACTCCAATAAATATGCATTAAGGAAATTACTGATTTGAGAAGTTGAAGCTTGCCACCGAAAGAAAGAGATCTATTTGTCCATGAACCCAATCGCTTCTGAATTTTTTCGATTAGAGGGAGGCACTCACAGTATCTGAGTCTTCTAGAGGCAATTGGAATGCCTAGGTAGAGGATGGGAGGCTCCCTAATTTCCATCCCAGTGGCAGCCTTTAGGGCAGATGCCAAATGACCTGCACTCTTAGAGAGGATAAAGTAACTTTTCTGAAAATTGATATTCAGCCCTAAAAGATCCTTGAACAATTGGAGAGTACTGATCAAGAGAGTGACTGAGGGTACATGAGCTTTGCTAAGAAGAATTAAATCATCTGCAAAACACAAGCTAGTTAGAGAGATCTTTTTGCACTTAGAATGATACTTAAAGCCCGAGCCAGGTGTCATCTGATGCTTCAACATTTGAGTAAGCACCTCCATACATATAAGGAAGAGGTAAGGGGACAAGGGATCCCCTTGCCTTAGGCCTTTCTTTCCCTTAAAAATATCCGTAGGGCTCCCATTAATAAGAATTCCAAAGAATGTGGTAGTAATGCATTCACTAATCCACTTTAAGAATCTGTGAGGGAACCCCATAATCTCCATAGTTTGTAATAAAAACCTCCAACTCACACTATCCAATGCCTTCTGCAAATCCACTTTGATAGTGCAATTAAGGGGGCTATTCCTGCGGGAGTACCCCTTCATTAGTTCCTAAACCATGAGGATATTATCTCCAATGTCCCTATCCTTCAAAAAAGCTCCTTGATTCTCACTGATGAGGGGTTTAATGGCCTCCTTCAATCTGTTGTCCAGCAACTTTGCAATAATCTTATAGATAAAATTAGAGCATGAGATAGGTCGGAAATCTGTCCAAGAGGAAGGGCCAGAGATCTTAGGGATTAGGGTAAGAAAGGTTTTGTTTATCTCCTTCAGCAAAACTCCTTTTTGGAAAAACTCAAGAACTGCTTCTTTCACTATCCCTCCCACCAAGGGCCAAGATTTCTGATAGAAGAACCCATTCAACCCATCAGGACCTGGGGCTTTGGATCCATTCATAGCAAAGAACACCCTATCTATTTCTTTTTCTGTGATAGGGCTGACTAGGGAAGAGCACAAATCTTCAGATATACAAGGAGAGACAAACTGCCTAAGAATATCTCCTGAAACCGAGGATGAACCCTCAGTACCTAGGAGTTTCTGATAGAAATTAAAGGAATCTTTAGCTAGTTCCACCTGTCCTGCCACAATAGACCCATCTTCAGAAGAAATAGAGGTGATTTTGTTCGAATTCTTCCTGGCTTGAACTGAATTAAAGAAATATTTGGTACATTTATCTCCATCTTTTAGCCAGGAAACCCTAAATCTCTGTTGCCAAAGAGAATGTTGGTTGTCCACCAAATGTAAATAATACTTAAGAGCTTCCTTTTCAGCCATAACTAGAGAAACATCAACAGGGGCTGCAGCCAAGGCAGTTTAGACAGCTGATAATTTATCTTTAGCCACAACAATCTCCTTCATAAGATTCTGCCCTCTATGAGAATTAAGGAGCTTCAATTCATGCTTAATAGCTTTCAACTTTTGGAGACAGATATATTGTTTAGAACCATGACAAGCAAATTCCAAGCCCTTTGCAATAGCTTCAGAAAAACCCTCACAAGTGACCAGAAAGTTATTAAACCTAAAGGGGAAACAAACCTTAGGAGAGTTGAACATATTGTCAATTCGAATAGGAGTATGTTCAGATATGCCCGGGTCCAAAAACATTGCTGAACTTCTTGGGAAAGCTTGCAACCAATCCACATTCACTAGAGCCCTATCAAGCTTTTTCCTAATATGCCAACAGGAGGTTTGCTTATTAGACCAAGTGAATTTATGACCTTCGAATTTCAGATCTGTAACCTCTACCTCCTGCATACAGTCAAACATATCTGGGGTATAACTGCGTAGGTTACAATTGCCCTCAGCCTCCGAACGATAGAGAGTGGTATTGAAATCTTCACAAACTAACCAAGGTAAATTAATGGAATTCTTGGGGCGGATAGGGGCATTCCACAGTTCAACCCGCTGAAAACCAAGATTAAGAGCATAGACAAAAGTGGCTAACACCCTAGAATGTTCCATCTTATAGTGGATCATGGTGTGAATGTACTGCTGATTGGATTCAATGACACTAACCTCCGCTGTGTCTTCTTCATAGAAAATAATAATTCTCCCATACACATGGCTATTATGGTTTGAGATAATTTTCCAGTTTCTGCCCAAGCAATGTAACTTAGGCAAGTTTATTTCCTTAATTTTAGTTTCCAAAAGACAAAAAACCTGAGGCTTCTCCTTCAGGACAAAATCCCTTAGAGCGTTCAGCTTTGAGGGGTTATTTATTCCACGAACATTCCAAACTATCATAGTCATAGATGAGAACTTTTACTTTTGGAGCCTCTCCTACTGCTCCTATTGCTCAGTCGGTTGAACTAACTGTTGACAGGAGGGATCCAGCTGAGTAGGGTCCCCCTCCTTCAATGTAGCATCTCCAACCTCCTGAATTTCAACTTCCTTATCCAACTAAATTTTGTTGCTGTCACCATTAGGGATCCCTTCGGCTTCACTGTTTACCTCCAAATTCAGTTCCAGAGGCTTTGGTCCCTGAATCTCAGTTGTGGGGGGATCAAGCACCATAAGATCAGGTGCAGGAGTAGATATGCTCGGGTCAACCTGCCCTACCTCCTCAGAGCTGTCCGTCGGGGATTGGGGTGTACCAATCAACTCCCAATAATCACCACTAATGAAAATTTTCCTTGTAGGCTTCCAAGCCTTGCCTTGAGCTTTCAAGGAAGGAGTCCACTGGTAAGTAACCAGCACTTTGTCTTCCTTAAGAGTGTGCGCATTAGCCAATCTTAAAATAGGAATAGAGTCCTTCATATCTTTGGAAATGTCCATACTAATACACATCCGAGCAAAGCCTACCCTTTTCCTCATAGCTATATTTTCATCCATACATAAGGGTTGTCCCAAAAAACTAGCTAACAAACTCAACCCTTTGGTAGTCAAGTATTCCAATGGAATGTTATGAATGCTAACCCATAATGGAATGTTCTTCACCTTGATTTTTTCAAGCTCCATTCCGGGCTGCCATCTTTGTAGGAAAAGAGGAAGTTTTAAGACATGGCACGGACCCTCCTCGATGATTTTTTGAGCTTCTGTTGTAGAGGAGAAGGTGAAGATAATATTATCTTCCTCAGAGAGCATCACCTCCAATAAGCCTCTCCCTTTCCAATTCCTGTGAGCCCAAGCTTGAAGCACAGGAAAGGCTGGCCTTTTGTCCATGAAAAAACCCACAAGAGTGGACTCCCAAGATTTCGCCCCTTCCTGTAAAGTTTCCAGAGAAGGAGCAACCAAGAGCTTGCCATCCACTTCCACTGGAGGGTAGAAAGCTAATGAGCTCTCATTTTTGTCACCTACAACTTGTTTCCAAGTCCTCTTAGATCTAACTGATGGAGTTTCTGTTGCAGGTACACGAGGCCTTGGGAGAGGAGGATGGGAGGAGGAGGATGAAGAAGGAGACGACTGGACAGATTGGGCAGAAGAAGCTTTGGCTGAGGGTAAAGAAGGAGACAAGGGCTTGGGAGGAGAGGTCTTGGGAGAAACAGAGGAAGAAGGGGCATGCAAGGGTAGAGGGGGGAATTCAGACAGATTTGGAGGAATCTGGACTGACATAATGCTGGAAATAGAAGGGGGCTACTTGTTAGAAAGCAAAGCAGAAAAGGAGAAGCAAGAAAAAAGGAAACAGCCAGAGGGCGGGAAGAAGGAAAAAAGACAAGAAAGACTGCAATGCCCTGGGCAGGAAATAGCCGAGAGCAAGAGGATGGAGCAGCAAGAGGATGGAGCAGCAGGATGGAGCAGTAAAACAAGAGGATGGAGCAGCCAATTAGAGGCAAAGAAGCAAAAGTTTATGGCTGGAAAGGGTGACAAAGATGGAAGCAAAGAGCTAGGCAAGAGATTGAAAAAGCACTGAGAGCTGGAGCAGAAACAAGAAAAAGTGGCTAGAAGAAAGGGAAAACTGAAGATGAGAGGAGCTGGAGGCTGGGAGAAAAGAGACGGATTAACAGATCTCATCTCTTGAAACTGGAGAACAGTTGGGGAAGAAGGAGCAGCAGGAGCGAATCATGTTGAGTTTTGCATGCACTTTGGTCCAACTTTTGAGAAGACGGTTAACTACTTGCTAAACTGGTCTTTGCAGAATTCAATTGTAGAGCAACTCACACCTAATCTTCAAATGGAGCTAGAAGTATGGAAACTTGTTCTTCTTAAATGTGCCATCAACAATCCTCCAAAGCAATACGCGCATATTAAGAGAGATTTCAAATGGTGTTATTATATCACCTTATTTTATCTAGACCTATATATTTGGAATGAAAGAAATAGACGCATTTTCTGCAACAAAGAAAGAAGTAGTGTGTTTGTAAAATTTTGGAATGCTTAAGTAGCTTGGAAGACTACTTTGTTTATAAAATCTCATCTTGAGAGTACTTGTAAAGTTAAAAAAAAACAGGTAGCAACTTGAATGTGCTTCCACGCCAAAATTAGATCTCTATTTGTTAATATGTCAATAAATAAGTTGTTATTTTAGTAATAGTTATGGTAAAGTTTGTTAATGCTTTGTAATTAAAATTTTAATTTTTTCGAAGAATTAAAATAATTGTCATTTATAATAAAATTGGTAGTATAAAGTACAAAGTACAAAGTACAAAATAACTAAGACTATGTCAACTTAGGAGAGTTGAGCCATTATTGAAACACTAAAAAAACAAATGGTTTAAGAAACTATCATTTCACTTAGTGATTTCCTAGCTTTTACATATCTAAAGGTTCGGATATATTTCCACATTTATATTCCAATTATCAACCATTCTTGTACTGCATTTTCTAGTTTCCCTGTTGTTGAATATTATTTCTTTTATCCACAATTCCGTCTCCTTCAATACCTATTCTTCGACTTTTATGTAGGCTTTAAAATACCTTCCATTCCGTTCACTCCAAAAGTTGTACATCCCACATCCCATAGCTATTATTAGGGCTATTTTGTCCTTTTTGGTTCTTATTCTGTCTTTCAACATGAAGTTTAGTACTTCTAAATGGTTCGTCTTATAATTATTAATTAGACATCTCTATATTATGCCTTCCCAAACTTTCTTAGAGATCTTCGATTCGAAGAACATATAGTTCTTAATTTCTAGATTCTCTAAGAAACATCTATTCACCATATTACTATAATATATCCTATTCATCATTTTTATCTTTTTCTTTACCACTTTTGATAGAAAAAGGTAACTTTTGGTGGCAAATTATTGTTCTAGATCACCCTTGATGCTTTTATTTTCTCCCCCTTTATTCTTAATAATTCTTTACAAGAGTCATTTATTGAATACCCCCAAGGGGTGTTTAAGCTAAATATAGTGATCCATTTTTTCAAAAGTAGGTCTTTACCTTGGGTAATACATGGTCAATTTCAGTGGGAATATTATGCCATTGGTCGACATTTTAACCTTAGATTTGATAGGAGAAGTCTTTATAATTAAAGGCATAATTTGAGAGTTAATCAACAGACCCTTGTCATTCCAATTGTTGAAATAATAAAATGAGGCCAATTCCATATTTCCTACTTTGCACTTAATGCTACCATCTATATCTCTTGTTAATTTGAACAGATATGTCATGAAATATGAATTATAAGGCCTGGTTTTATATTCACAAAAACTTTTAGGATATAAGAGTGTACCCACTTGTCCTATTTGGATTTTTTATTCACATTAGTCTCTATAGCCTTTTCGCCATAAAAACCTTGTTATAGAAGTCAATTGGATTAATACCAAAACCAAATTCCTCTCTTGGTTTAAATAACTCATTCTAGGCCACTTTAGCACTATATTTCCTACCTTGAGCACCAATGCATAAAAATCTCTCCATTACTCTTTCAATAGTCTTTATAAGTTCCGTGGCAAGGAATAGGTGTGAGGTTCAATAAACATGCAAGGAGTTCAAAATAGACTTAATCAACATTGCCCTCCTAGTGTAAGATAGTCCAATTTTCCATCCTTTTCTAAACCTTTTTAGCAATGGGATACAATCCTTATAAAGCAACTTCCTTATTGATATTATCAGTCTAAGGTAAGTCATTAGAGACTATTTAACCTTTATTCCAGTAATACTTAACAACTAACTAGCTCTATATTAAATATTAACAGATATAAACATTTGGCTTTTATGGAAGTTAATCTTCAAACCAAGCAATGCCTTGAAGTTATGGAGAGAAGAAATTAGATTGCTTACCGATTGGTCATGTGCTTTGGATAGAATAAGAAGATCGTCAGTAAATGATAGGTAAAAAAAACTCTAATTTCTTACGTTTTCCATGATATTTAAAACTATAGTGCATGGCAATATTGTTCTTATTAACCTTATGAAGGCCTCCATGCATAAGATGAATAAGTGAGGAGATAATTGATCCCCTTGTCTAAGCCTCTTACCATCTTTGGAGATTAAAATCAGTTCCCCATTCACTAACACACTGAAGGATGTAGTTTCAATACACATTTTGATCGAATTCCTAAAAACTCTTGGGAATTCAAAGGCCTTTAAGAGATTGTTAGCTAATGGAATCATAATCCTTATGGAAATGCACTTTTATTGTATAATTCTTAGTGGGATTCTTCTTTGAATATCCTTTAAGTAGCTCCTAAGCAATCAACACATTGTCACCTATTAACCTATTCTCTAGGAAAGCTCCTTATGAGTCACATAGACTTTAGTAACAAATTTAACTTGATTGTCAGTAATTTAGAAATGATCTTATAGAGGAAATAACAATATAAAATTGATCTAAACTTATTAGGAAAATTCAGATTTAGGATTTTGGGAACTAAATACATAAAAATCTTGTTTATTTCCTTAAGAAGAACACCTTAGTCAAAACACTCTAGGACAACATTAGTTTCCATATCTTTGATTAAAGACCAGGCCTTTTAATAAAAGCATCTATTAAGACCATCTAGAGTCTAGGCTTTCTCTGGATTCATCTCAAACACCACTTCCTCAACAGCCCTCTCATTAAAGGGTTTGCATAGCCGTTATAATTCATCTACCATAAATTTTGTTAATGCTGAAAGACTTAAGTATTTGAGTAATGGAACTTATAGAATAACCATTCCTTAAGGAATTCTTGAAATATTCAAATGTTTCTTTCTTTAACTCCTCATTAGTTATAGCTACATCCTCACTTCCTCTCCCTAATGAGTATATACAATTGATTTGTTTTGTAATTGATAGATTTGTCGAAACATTTAGTGTTTTTATCACCCTTTTTGATCCCCAAATACCCTTGCTTTCTACTTTATCATCAAACTATAATTCCCTGCTACTTTTTATAAGAGAGCAAAACCTATTTCTCCTTAATCAGTTATACAGGGACACTAGAATTTTTATAGACTTCTTCTTAAACCTCTTTTAGATGGTTTTTGGTGTTAAATATCTCCTTATAAGTTTTTGCCTTGCTTGAATTACTTAGTTTTTTAATTCCTCTTTAATGAATTTCAATTTCATGACACACGTATAAACTAAGTAACCCTACACTTACTTTAATAAGCTCCTCTAAATTGCCTGCACGAATCCATCAACCTTGTCTAGGAAATTGTTAAACCTGAATGGAAATACCTTGTACCTTTGTAACATATGTTTTAAATTAACACAAGAGAATGATTTGACATCATAAGGCTTAATAAGTTGACATAGCTTTACATGAAAATTGTTGTCCATTCTTCATCACCATATCTCGATTGAGGAATATTAAGAATATCAAAGACGTAGAGAGGTAACTAAAACTTTAAAATAGAAGGTGAATGATGGAATGAAATGGATGGAAGCAATCAAAAACTAGGCAAGTCATAGCTGAAGGCTCCTAAAGCTCTCTTAGATAAAAGATGGAGAAAGTTAAAGAGATACATGGGTGAAGTTCTACTAACCCCAAGTTATTTACAATTAATAATTTAGAAAGTGAATTGAACGCAATATTTTACTCTCAAAAGCCTTAAAGTTTTAGAAAGTTGTAAACCCTAAACTTGTAAGTGAACTTCCCAGTTTAAACATAATTTGTAAGCACATCCTATTAATCTTTAATTAAATAAAAATCCAATCATATATGAACACAATAACAAATTTGACAAATTGTAATTGCCTTTTTCCTTGTGTTAGCAGCTCGGTCATATTGGCCGACCGACCTTTGTTTTGACCGACCTCTGTCTTTTGTTTTGGCTGACAGATCCGAACTTTAATTTGAGAATGATTTTGATTCTTCTGTCTGACCGATCTCTCTTCCTGTACTCGGCCATAAATTGTCAATCTGACATCTGATCGACTCTTACAGGCTGACCGATTTTTTGGTTGACCGACCTTCATTATCTAACCAATTGATTCTTACTGACTAATTGATCCTTTCATGGCCGATCGCTAGATCTGCTTGTTTTCGCTGAGCGACCTTTGCTCTTTTGCTTTGGCCATTTTCGATCGGTCAGCACTTTCGCTCACCGATTGCTCTGCTCATTTGTGCGCGATAGATCAGTCTGTCCTTCCGTGATCCCTCAGCTCGTCCGCGCGTCTTATTTGTAACTTGAAAAAGAGCGTTCAATAAAGTGCTTAATGAATGACCGATCGGATCAGTGGAAAGAAAATAAGAAGAGAGGGAGAGCATCGGTGATGGGCGATAGAGAAGAAGGAGAAGCGTCGGCCATGGAAGAGGAGCAAGGTAAGTTCGGTTTTTATGGGTGTTTCTACTGGATTTCGATGCTATCAAGAGGGGAAAGTGAGGAAGAAGAACATGGAAGCTTGCTTGGGGCTCTCATGGCCGAAATTAGAGAGAGAAGGTAAGAGAGAGAAAGTTTGGGTTTTTAATATTTTTATGAATTTGTTGGTTGATTTAGCTTGGAAAGGATATGGATTGAACTTATCTATGATTAATTGAAGAGATTATGCTATGATTAATGATTAATTTGGGATTAATGTGAGTTAGGGTTATGTCAATTTTTGTGATTTGGGGATTTTAGAAATTCTTGGGTTAGATAGCTTAAGAATGTCATGGGTTTGTGGATTTTGAAGTTAATTTTGATGATTATGTTAAGATGGTGGTTTAATTTTGGATAGTTGGAAATTTAGGTTTATGCCCAGTTTTGGAAATTGGGGTTTTTAGAAATTGATGTTGTAGAAAGCTTAGAAATATGATGGAATTGGGTTTGGTATAATTAATTTGAATGATTATGGTATTTATGATGTTAAATTTGGGTTTGTTTAGGAAATTTTAAGTTGGGAGAAAGAATCAAGCTTTGAGAAATTTGAAACTTCGGATAAGCTCCAAGCATGGAATTGAGGTGGGTACCTGTTTATAATAGAATTTATAAGCCACTACGACTTTCTTTAAATAAAGAGATTTTCTGATTTAAATTGCATCATAATTGTTGCATCAATGCACAAATGATTTGAAAAATCATTTTTGATTGGATACATGAACTTTTGATGAATTGCAAAATACATTGTGTTAAGCCTCGAAAGATTTCATGGCATTTTGTATCCTTGGAAAAGATCATCCGATAAATGATTTTAAGCATGATATATGCTTTTGTGTGGGCGAGAGAGGAACGTTGTGATAGTCACATGCACGTCGACCTTTAGCCTTCTCCAAGCTGCATGTTTTAGGCTACGAGATCCTGAGAAATCGAACACATTGTGTTTAAGATAAACTTCGGTTTATTCGTTTTGTTTACGGAACTCTTGAGCCGTTTTGTGTGTCTTTGCATTATGAAGTGTTATGATTGATGCATTCATGTTTTGTAAGCTATTGGTTTGTGACTAAAAGCCTGAGTTATACGTTTTGCAAATTGTGATTTTGACTACAGTAAGAAAAGAACTTCTTCGAAGATGTGCTTTACGGATTTGAAAGAAATATTTTCTAAGACTAGAAAAGGAAAAGATTTCAAAAGTTTTGCTTATTTTTTTTTGTTATAAACCGTTACCCACGAGCGTAAGTTCACCCCCCTTCATTCCTATCCACAGGTGATGAGAAGAAGATCGGGTGAACGAAGGTGTAGGACTTTAACATGATTTGTATTTTTGTGTAATTGGGATTTTGATATTGATGATGTGTTATGGAATATGTTTGGTAAGTATTATTTCATGATGTAAATACATTATGGGTTTGTATATGGAATAGTAAAATGAATTATAGATTTATG
>JAOTAZ010071583.1:0-15996 GCA_025629785.1 Erythroxylum oxycarpum | reverse complement strand
TTGACATTAATTGCATTATAATTTTTCTAAGGACAATTGATACTGCAAATTGTTATTTTATATTGTAGGAGAAAAGGAGTCAAAAAGGATCAGAAGAGTAAACACGGCGTGAATTCCTTAACGTACGTCGAGGCGTGAACTAATCACCTCGCTGAGGCATGTTGCGGTGCATTGACACGCAATGGCACGCCGCGACGTCAACTAATTCACTCGTCGCGGCGAGTAAGCGAGAGCAGCACGACGTGACGTCAGATGGATATCCGGACTCTACTCGGACTCTTCACTCACTGTACTGACCCGACCTAATCCATCCTATATAAATATTGCCAAATTAGGTTACGGGGGATCGATCTTTCACAGAGACAACATTCGGAGACAGGGAACAAAGAGAGAAAAAGAGAAAACACTCACGGCCTCTCCACCCAAGGTTCCCTTCGGGGTTCCCTGGGGCCAATCTTTGTACAGATTTTATCTTCCATTTCCACCGCTGACTTCCACTATTGGTAGCTTGGATTCGCCATTGGTTGTGAGGTTTTCGGTTTCTATGTGTGACTAGTCATTCCTTTCCTCCGGAAGATGCAGTGATGGCTAGAGTTTACTGAGTTTCAAAGGGGAGTAGCTTAATCTGTAGTTTAGCTATGATTTATAAATGCCTAGGTCTAGGGTTTGTAATTTATAGCGAAGCTACTTGATTATGGTTAAATGTTGGACATTTAATGTGTTGTTTGGATTAGTAGTTTACATTGTCAGGTTTAGTTACATTGTTACGAGCTTCTGGGTTGAGGGTTTATTGCTTTGTAGTTAGATTTGCTTGATTAGAGTTTAATTAAGCGTTGAACAATGTAATTTGTTTATGAAGAAATTTGTGCTTTAATATATGAGGTCTCATATATGTCTTTGGTGATTGCGTTAATTATGATTATCTGCCTTGTTGTGTTTGATATAAATGATTATGTTTGATCCGATTGACCAATTACATGAGCATGCCCATTTCACACACTAAGGTTTTTAACAAGGATTTAATTAATTGGTTATTTAATTAAATCCTTTGACTTAAGGGGTCCCTTAAGGTTGATTTTTTGAAAACTTAGTGATTTTTAATCCACTGCACATACCAAGATGCGCTTAACAGGATCTTGAGCAATGGGGTTCCTTGATCAAGATCCTGGACTTAAAGAGTCCTTTAAGGTTCTGAGGCTTAATGAGCACTCAATGGGGTCTAGAGAAATGGAGTTCATTAATCAAAACCCTGGACTTAAAGAGAGTTCTTTAAGGTTTACTATTCAAACTTAGTGATTTCTACTTCCATCAAATTAGTTTTGAACTGTGATAGCCAAAGCACATTTTTAAGAGGATTTTACCATTTGTTTTTATCTTTTCATTTTCTACTTTCAAAAACCCAAAAATACTTTTTACAATGCATTTTAGTTCATTAATGTTTTCAAAATCAAAACCCCTTTTTTTCCTTGCTAACTTTGCTTGCACTTATGACATATAGACTGACTTAAGTCCATTTCATTAGGTTCCGATTAAGAGAGATGACCCGAGGCTGCACCCTATACTGCAATCTTGGAAATTATTATTATCTTTTGACCAGTTTCTAATGATCAATTTTAGGATCAAACGACGAGTCGCGATCAGGTACCAATTCTAGTAGTGGGCTTATTTTTTAGTATTAAAGTTTTCAGAAAACTTATTGCCATTACTGTTTATTATTTAAGGAAAAAGGAAAATGGAAAATAGAAATTTTTATATTATGAGTTTAATTTCAAAAAGCATTTCGAAATAGTATTTCAAAAAAATTGAAATTGTGTTTTACAAAATGTTATATTATTACCAAATTTGATGATGCACGAATAAATTGTTATGGATAATGTTTTACCATAAGCTTTATGATTGTATAAAATATTTTAGTTATGTTATAAAAAGTTAACTTTTAGTAAACTGATTACACTCACCGAGCTGCTTTAGAGCTCACCCTTATTTTATGTTTTTAAAAAAACCACCCCAAGTATGCGTATAGTTGTTGTAGTAATTGGGACTTAGTCATAAGATTAGTTGTATTGTCGAGTGTTGCTGCGCTTGTGTAATTTTGATATGTACATTTATGTAAAAAAAATGGATGTTTATAAAGGCTTTTAAGTGAAATTTTTAATATGTTTTAGCTTTTTAAATTTTATTATAGTGATTATTGAGAATTGTTTATTTGGGGATACCTGTGAGTGGACTTAAATAATTTGTAGTTGATAAATTGATGTGAATATAAAAGTGTTTTAAAATGTGTTATATAGGGTTTTTGAAATTTGGGAATCTTATAAAACAGACGTTATGTTGCCGAAATTTTTAATAAAACATTTTGAAAAAAAAGATTCCCACTATTTTCTACACTTGTAAAAGTTAAAGTACAAAAGGTTTCTAATAGTTGAACGACTTGGCTTTATAGGAACCCTTCAGTTGAGTTAGATATCGATTGGAGGGCTACTATGGGGTCGCCAAGAGGGCTCCACTTGGGTTCCGGAAGGGGAAAGTCTAATCCTCCTTCCCAAACCTTAGTCCTGAAATTCATAATAAAAGGATAACAGAATGCTTAGTAAGTGATATATTATTTCTATTTTTGTATAGACATAAGGTTGGTGGATAATTTTGGAACATAAAAAACATTTTTTTAGGATGAAAAATGGGGAATTTTTATACCTCCTAATCCTATATCTATGATCAGAGAACCATCAGCAATAATAATTTTCTTATTGCCCGGATAAAGTATGTAGGTGTTAAATTGAGTTCATAAATAAGTCATATAATTTATAGCTTTAGAGTCAATAACCCACATATTAGAAAAGATTTTTCTGAGACATTTAGTCCAATGGAGAAATAAGATTATCACTTACACTAGATGGATTTTTAGGCTTACCCAATAATATTCTCATCTTTTCAATCTCCTCACTACTAAAGCTGCATAGCTTTTATGGTTTTCTTTAGTTATTGTGAGTCATAAAATAAGCAGAGTCCTGTTCCTTTTGCTGATTTCCTTTGTAGCCCTAATCATGACTTGATGTTCTTGGTTTACCATGCAATTTCTAAAATAAGTATTTGTTATGCAGTTTTATAGAATGTGCATCAAATAGTGTCTCTATTATCCCAATTTTATCCTCCCTTTGATAATTCCATTGTCCTTTGTTTATAGACACTTGTGTATTAATCGATTTCCAATTTGGGTAACTCTTCCCTAATAGTAATCAATGTTGAAGCTTCCATAATTTGTGGTTTGAGTGTTACACTTGTTTGCTTTGTTCAATTTGAATCAGTGATATTACTTTATTCACTAATGAGACTTTTCTTTTTCTAATATTTGAACCTTAACTTGATCAAATTTAGGATTTAAACTAGTAGGAAAATCATATACATTATCCTTCTCAATAAAATATTTCATCTTTGTAGCATAATTAGTACACTTTAATTTAATAGCTCAATAATATTTTAATTATTGTCACTTATTTTCAAAAAATTGGCATATTCACTTATAGACTTACTTCCTTGCTTTGTAGATCCTGTGTCGACTTTGATCTCATGTACTCAAGTAGCATCCTTAACTTTAGATTATGTTTAACCAATAGAATCCCAAATTCCATTTTCCGTGGGTTAAAATATATAGGTGTTAATGATTTCAAATGTCATGAAATTTCATAGCCATGACATGACAAGACAATGTTCCTCATCTTATACCTCAAAGCTTAGTTCTTCCTCTTTTGTACCAGTCCCCAACAAATGATTAAGCTTTCCTTTGCCTTTAATAATGGTTTGTATCAATTGTGATTATTTTAGACAATTCTTCCCATTTAAGCAATAGGTTGCCTAAATACGTTGGAGTTCTCATGGAAGATGATTGGATTGAATTCCTTATAATTGGGAAGAGGATTGTAAGGTTTGAGTTCTTTATGAAATTTCAAACATGTTTCTAGTAATAAAAGGCCCAAGAAACTAAAATCATAGTAAAGAAACCCTAGATGCAATGAGCTCTAATATCATATGGAAATTTTGAGAATAAAAACGTGTTCTTTCTTTCAATTGATTCACAAGCATTTTATATATCATTTATATAAAGAGAAGCCTACTACTTTCCGAAAATAAGAAAGTACAACTTTATATATGTCACTTAACTAAGAATCCCATATAATTTGGGATTAGAGATCTATCCAAAAATATAAACTAAGAGTATTTTTCTATTTTTTTAAGAAATATTAGTTGATACACTAGTCAATTAGTGCCACATATTGATCGATCAATGTTGATGTTACTAGTTATTATAATTACTAATCTATGTCTCTACTATGCACTTTTAGTTATGGGATGATAGATTTTAAAATGCTAATCCTTTTAAAATATTTTCAACTTAGTGTTAAACTTTCTAAAATTTTTAATTAAGTGACTAAAGGTTTTAAATTCCTATAACTCAGCTCAAAATATTAGCTCTATTTATTTATTTTGCTGATTTGACTGGCAAAATCACCTTTATCCATAACATGTATTCTTCCATATGAACAATTAATAGGAAAGTTAGCATATACGTGGACTAATATAGCCAACTCTTTACTTGTATCCTACAATCATCCCTATAATCTATAACCTATAAATCATTTTATTTCAAAACAATTGACACTATGTTCTACCTAATATCCTTTGTAAGAATGAATTTCTTAGTTTTTGGTGTTTTGGTATCAATTGAGACTAGTCTTTATTAGGTTTCTATTAATTGTGAAATCCTACATTTATCATCAATAGAAATAGATTTAGGGAAGTGTCATTTGTAATAGATTTCCATCCATCAAAATAGCTCTTGTTTGTTGCTTTTATCATTGGTCACCTTCAATTATTACATTTTTTATCATTTCCATTTTTGTTTTTATTTTCCTCTTTTTCTTTATCATCACTTCACTCATCCTTTTACTTATTTTAAGATACTATTACTCTTCTAAACCTCATCTTAGAGGTAAAGTTATTATCTCATTTCTTATTTTGGTACTTCTACTTTTAATTTTTGTCATTTACACCCTTTTTCGATAAGAAAATATGCCTAAAGATAAGAGGTGTATTAGATTGTTAAAATCATCTCATTATTTTGTAAGAAGAGGCTTCTTCCTAAACGAAGAAAATAGATGAAAATGAAGTGAGTCGTTTTAAATTAAATTGGCTTGTAGATTATATATGAGTTATAAAATGTAGGTTATAAATTAGGTGTATTAGTCCAATTGAATGCCTATTTATCTTTTTCTTCATGTGGGAGCCTATTCAAACTAAAGGTGGAAACTGGGTCTAGGCCTGGTCAGCCCTACTCAACCTAGCCCGAAATCAAAGTGGCTAGGCTAGGGTTGAGAGGGCTTTAGGTCAGATGGGGCCTCTGACGGGGCTCAGATTGCCCAAGCCCAGTCGACCTAGGGCCTAACTATTCTAACTAAACATCGCTATTTAAAACCTTTATTTTTAAAAAAGCTTGGCTTAGTTGGGCTCAGGCTCGGGTCACCTTTGGCTTGATCAGACTAGAGCCTTTGGCCGGGCCTGGCCCCCAACTAGTAAGGCTCACCTAAGCTCGAACCGATGCATTTCCATCGCTAATTTAAACATTTGTAATATTAATTAAATAAGATGTTGATGTTATAAAGGGATTCTTTTCACTTAAAAAAACAATTGCAAGAGTTCTTATTCATTATTAGTAACAAAAAAAATTGCAAAATTTTCTCTTCATTTGGGATAAAGAAAATATTAAATGAAAAATTTTATTTACCTATTAAAGAAAGAGAAATAACAAGAAAGCAAGGATAGGTTGTGACAATTAAAACATAAAAAGAAGTGTTCTCCCTTCACTTTAGATATTTTACTTTTTTGTCTTTGGTCTTTCCTTCTCAAATTGATTTTTTAGGTAATTGTCCCTGGTTAGACTTCCCACTACCTATTAAGAGCTAGATCCTTTATCATATAAGGAAGTTTTATGGACAAAAGTCATCGCATTTAGCTTCCTTTGTAGGAGCTTCTATTATGGCTCATGTAGGCTTAGGAGCTTTTACTTCTTCTTTTAAAGGTTTGATAGCTTTTGTTTTGAAGTCAAAACTTCTTAGACAAGTGTCATTGTATCCATCTTCTATAATGGGAGCATACGTGTTTAATCATAAGGTTTTGGAAGTTTCTAACCTGAAGGTTGAAGTACTGGTTCCTACATTGACTGTTGATGAGTTCCCTCCTAGTTAAAGCCTTACACCTGAGCCTTCTACAACTTTAGAAACCTCTAAGACTATCTTTTTATCGGTCACCAAATCTTGGAAAGACAAGATGGAATCTATGTTAGTTAAAGATAAACTTAATCATTTTCAAAACTCTCAGCTAAAGGGTGCCTCAACCCCACCTTCAAAATCTTCCAAGTCAGTGCAACAACCTAGTCTTCATCTGTGGTGGATTATTTTTTAGGTAAGCATCCAAATTTTTTACAAATCCAATATTGGAAGAGTTCTAAATGGAAAAAATTAGGATTAAAGATGCATATTTGTTGAACATTCTTTAACAAGGTCCTTGTTATATAATTGGTCAGCCCCTTCTCTTCTAAAAATGGTGCCCTAGTATGAAATTAGATACAAATAGAGCAAAAACAATCCCTCAATAGGTAAACTTTCATAATGTTCTGCTAGAATATTGAATGGTGGATGGGTTGAGTTTCTTAGCTAGCTCCTTAAATACACCCACATACCCTTTGGGAGGATATGCAAGTGCCACACAAAACAGAACCAAAACAATCCAAATCATGCCAAACATTCCTTTCATGCATTTCAGTAACTCAAGCAAACATACACTACATATCATTAAATGTTGTTGTAAACAAACCATAATTTACTTCATATATAATGAACTAATCAAAATACATGCCTTAAACCTAATCTATCCTTTAATAAGGTTATTACAGACCATTAAAAAATACAAATTGTCTCATATTGTCAGACACAACTCAAAAACTCAAATATACATCTTTCAAAACAAAGCATTCTTCTTGGCCACTGCAGTTGTCTTTGTCCCGATCTTTAAACCTTCTTATCAAAATCTACACGAAGGCAAAACCACTGTGCTAATCTTATAACTTAGTGGGGAATAACTAAACATAATGCATAATGGCGACTGTTTCTAACAGTCGTCTAACATTCATATATACAGAATCAAATCATATCACAACAATCTTTAATTGTTCATAATACAAAGTAATCCAAACATTATGTCTCAGAACATAATATGATTCATTAATCAATATAGAACATTCTTGCATCAGAATAAAACTCATAAATATCATAACAGAATGTACAAATATCATAATTGAATATCAGAGTAGGATATAATCCTTTCATATCAAAATATGGCTTATATTAGAGCAGAATTTGTTTTATATCAAAACAGAGCTTATCTTTTATTAGAACATAATTTGCTTATATCAAAACTAAATATGTATCAGAATACAAAACAAGTTAAATTGCTAATTCTTTTTACAAAATTGGGTAACGGGACCAGAATAGAAGATACCATGATTGGTATCTGAAACAAAAGAGACTAATGTCTCTAAATTAGGGGACACTATAGTGTCGATAATTAGGGGACACTGTAGTGTTGATAATGAGGGGACACCATAGTGTCAAGTTATAGGAGTAGTTGTAGACCCTTCTAGGCATGCCTATTTACCTTAGCAGTTTTAAAACAAGCCATTTCAGATTTTAGAATTTCATGTAAATGAAGTAGCATATAATATATTACCTTATTCCTTTGATCAATCTTAACATGCCTTACAAATACAAACATATGCATTAAAGCATCAATAAATGTATTGAGTCATCACACATTATGTATATTCATATAATTGGAAAGCACTTCCAATACAATCCCAATTATCAAATTCCTTAGAAAATTGATGGTCCGGAATTATCACAATATCATAATCACATGATAGTGAAATAATGCATAAGTATGAATTCATTTCCTTATGCTCAAATCGAACCACCCATTCATTCTCACTCAAAATTTTCATGCCTTATAAACATAAGCATTTGTAATAATGTGCCAATGAATACATTAAGTAATTACACTTTACATGTAGTCACCTAAGTTCCCAATTCTCAAACATTCATAACTAACACATCACTTTTTTCATTTAAAACACATTTATTTTCATAAGTATACTTCATTCCTTTAATAACTTATAAGTTTCAAAATTAGATACTTTGTTATTTAATAACACCTTTTTTAAGTTATTACTTCAATTGAAAATCCAAATCTTATACAACCTTTAATGAACTTATTCCACATCAAACAAAATTCATGTTACACCTTAATTAAGTCCAATTAAACCATTATAAAGTACTTTAACCTTATATGGTCCCACAATTGCGCAAAACTAACCTTTTATTCTTCCTAAGTACTTTCAAAAATCATGGAAATAAGCCTTATAAATCCCATGATCGTGGGGTGAGTGAACCTAATTTGTTTCCAAAACTTGACCTCTTCACTTCCATTTGACACATCTTCACCAAATACCATCAATTTCACTTCAATTATACCTTATTCATGTTTCAATACCTCATCAAATTCATGTCTAAACCAATTCAAACATCATTCATTAAGTAACTTACAAATCAATATCTTCTACACATCAAAACCAAACTAGAAGTTATCATATAAGGATTATTTTTCCAGCATTCATTTATCATCATCATAACACTTATTTCATACCAATTCAATTATCATAAAACTTGTAATAATACATGCTATCAAGTTTAGTAATCCATTACATGATTAACTTCAAGTTCCTTCTTTAAAGAACTAACCAAACCAGCCCTCATGCAACCAAATCACTTCCAAAATCTAAGTAGACGTAGGAAGATCTTAACACCCAAAAGACAGCAACACAAAAGATAACTTATGGTAGTTTTATTGAAGTAATATCTTGCAAGAATTCTAAGTGAAATTGAAGCAAAATTCAGAGCTAAGAGAGGTTAATGATTTTGGTGGAGATGCTTCAATGAAGGCTGCAAAAACTTTTTGCAAGTTTAACACCTAAGTTGCTAAGTGTCCTAATCTTGAAGGAGCACATGTCACCAATGCATGTATCATACTTGTCCTCCTTTTAAGCGACCAAATGTCACACACCTATTAGGCCATTTGTCACTTAATCAATGATGCCAAATTTCATTCAATTATACTGCCATTTGTCCCTTATTTACTCATGCCAAATGTCAATGCATTAGCTTTGCCAAATGTCAATAAATTTATAGGCTTAATCATCCAATTTTCATTTACCAACTTGTCTTGCCACTTGAAATTTTCCTTGTTCAAATGTACATTTTATTACATCAATTTTCTAATGGTATGAATTAATTCCAAATCATTAAGTATGATCCATTAAACCAAAATTCAAATCATATGCAATTCTCAATCATATCATAATTTTTAACACCTATCATACATATACTTTCATAAACATGTGACATTCCAACTAAGGTAGAATTTGGGGCCTTACAATGAAGTTGGATGTAGATAGAGAATTTACAAAATCTAGAATAGCTTTTCTTACTGTTGAAAGTCCTTTAGCCAATCTAACTTGTTGAAACCAATAGGAAGGGTATTCAACTCTAGAATATATAATGAGCTGGATATTTCAAAGGATGAGATACCCCTAGTGATGGAAGAATATACCCCTAGTGATGGAAGGATATTTTTTACTTGCTTCTCATGCTATCATGACTTTAAGGAAAAAAGCAATAACATCTAATTTGAATTATTCTATAGGCTAGGACACTTAAAGCTCAAAGTAAGAAATTGGAGGCTTAAGATTCCAATAATAAGGAGCTTAACATTAATAAGAGTTTGAGGGTTCCAATCACGACAATAAGCCTATATATTAATGGTGTTAATATTTATAACTATTCTAGTGAAGACCTCTCGTAAGACCATCTAACAACACCTAGTTTAGAGCCTTCAGAGGATCTCATTAAGTTTAACTCTCTATCCTTTAGAAGAAAATCTAGTAGGAAGATAAGTAAATCTAAAATAGGGAGTTCCTAGCTCACCTTTTAATGTCCATATTGATTTGGAACATTAGAGGTCAAAATGAACCCCTTAAGAAATGATATTAAAGACCTTATCTTTGAAAAAGAATCATATTATTATAGGTCTTTTATAGGTGAACAGAAAGGTGAAAAGACTAAACTATGGTTTGAAAATTTTAATAGTTAATTGAAGTTTTATCAGAAATCACCCTTATCATGATAATGGTAGGATAGTAGTAGCGTTTAATTTTTCCTTTATTCAAAATTCTAATGTAAACATTTTTTATAAGATGATAAATTTCTCTTGCATTTTGCCATAGACTTATGTACTTATTAAGGTTACAATTATCTATGTTACCAAATTTGCTTTCAAAAGAGCCAAGCATTGGGAAGACATGAGGAGAATTAATGTTAGCATACACAGGCCTTCGATTTGTGTCTTGCACCTTAATAAAGCTTAAGGATTTAAAATCATTGAAAAAAACCTAATTAAGGTGCTGAGTTGGGATGTAAATCATATTAAGGTTTATAGTTATGAACTTTGTGATACAACTTTTCAATGAAATAATTAATAGTAAAGGAATTATTTTAATAAGATGAAGTTCGATAGAGCTTTGGTGAACAAGGAATGGTTAGAAAAATTCATATCTAGCTTTACCAATTTTGGGCCTTATTTTCATTATGAGCATTTGTCAATAGAAATTCTCTAGCTCAATAATAATCGCTCTCCTAAACCTCTTTTTAGGTTTCTAAATTTTATTTTTAAGATTGAAGGATTTGAGGAAGTATTCAAGAATGGGAGGGAGAAAAATATTTTTGGATGTGAAAGCTATTAACTAATAATAATGCTTTAAGAAATTAGAGAGGATATCAAAATTCTCCACAAGAATGTATATCCCAACACTGAGATTAATCTTAGAAATGCTAAAGAGGATCTAAGACAAGCTCAAGAGAAATGCTATTAGGACCTATTTAACCTGAATTTAAGAGCCCTTGAAACCAAATCTCTCAGCATGTACACTCCAGCTCTTTAGTGGCATAATTCCTTTCTCAAGCAAAAGGCCTGGAATGAAATGACTCCAAGGGTGTGATGAAAGCTTAACAATTTTCTTCAACTCCATTTTGGCTAAAAGGAATAATAATATAATTTTATCTTTATTGGAATTGGATGGAAAGTTATATAAAGACCAAACAAAGATTAAGACTATAGGCTTTAACTATTTCAAGAATCTTTCAGGACAATCCTCTCCATTTGCTTCATTTGAGGTTGAATTGATATCCTTTATCCACTCTTCTCTTGTATTCTTTTTTTATTAGTTAATAAAATATGTGCTCTTCAGCCTCAATCCTAATAAATCACTTAGGATGGATGGTTTTAATGCTTTTTTATTTGAAAACACTTGGAAGCTGACAAGGGAATTGGTGGTAGACATAATCCAAGAATTCTTATCATCCAAGAAATTGGCCAAGAAACTGAATAGAACCCATATTTTCCTAGTTCCTAAGATTGATTTTCTTCCCATCTTTTATTGTAACACAATGTATAAGGTAATTTTAAAACTCTTGGCTTATAGGTTAAAGAATGCACTATAAATTATAATGAGTCCCAACTAGGGTGCATTTATAAATAAGAAAGAAATCAATGATAACATATTGCTAGTCTAAGGATTACTCAAGGGCTATGATACTAAAGCTACCATACAAAGTTGCTCCCTCAATGTTGATTTCTCTAAGGATTTCGATTCCTTAAATTGGAACTTCTTCTTTAATGGCAAGTTATCACTTAGCTTTCCTACTCTCTTTTGGATTGTATTAAGGATTGTGGAACTCTGCTCATTTAGTGTGTTAGTTAATGGTTCACCTACTAAGATGTTTTATAAAGCTAAACGATTAAGGCAAGAGGATCCTTTATCCCTATATCTACTTACTATATCTATAAAATTCTTACAACGTTAATCAATTGGGAGATTGATACCTCAGGTTCATTTAAATTCCATCACAAATGTAAAGAGCTCAAAATTAGCAATCATTTTTTGTATATGACCTAATGTTATTTTGTGGAGCAGATCTTATTTCCATTCAAATACTGATTAGATAACTAAATCAGTTCTCTACAATCTCTTCTAACTAGTCTAACGCATCACCTTTTAGCTCCATATTTGATCCTCACTTCCGTGCTACTCCTTTTAAGTATATTGGAGTACTAATTACCACTAAGAAGCCAAGTTATGTAGATTGTTTACCTCTAATTAAATCTGTTAAAGGTAGATCTTCATTTTGGTAAAGTAGATTCCTCTCAAATGCAAGTAGGTTGCAATTGATTACTTCAATTATAAGGAATATTCATGTCCATTAGAGATTTTATTTGGTCTTTCCTAAGAAGTTGATTAAGAAAGTTAAGAAACTTATTAATAATTACTTTTAGATAGGGAATTTTGACAAATTAAAAAAAGCTAAGGTCAAGTGGCAAGATTTGTGTATTCCCAAAAAAGGAAGGGGGTCTTAGATTTGTCTTTATGTAAGCTACAAACTCAGTTCTATTAAACAAGAAGATTTAGATGTTGTTTAGTGATAAGGAGGCTATACAGTCTAAGTGGATACATGAATACTATCATTCTAGCATAAGCTTTTGGAATCTAAAAATCAACAAGGAACACTCTTGGATCTTAATTCAAATACTAAAGTTAAGATACCAATTAAGGTCATCCTTTAAGAGTGTGGTAGGTAAAGGGGAGCAAACTTGGTTTTGGTGGGACAAATGGAGTGAATAAGAACTAATATATCTTAGGGATGAGACAAGTCTTTTTAAATTAAGGATTCCAATGCATGCTAAGGTAAATGTTATTATTAGTGGTGACATATGGAGATGTAACTCAAACGAGCTACTGGCTTATTAGACAACATACTTCCATATAGTTCTAATATATCTAAGTAAGACCTTATCATTTGGTTGAGAGATAGCTTTAATAAATTTACAAATAGTTATTATCTTGACCTTTTCAAAAATGAAGCTCCCAAGGTCTCCTGGTAAGAGCTGGATTAGACGAAATCTCTTATTTCTAAGGCATCCTTTACTATTAGGTTAGCTATCAAAGGAAGATTGAACACTAAAGATCGGTGTCATTGTATTTCCAACCCTTTATGCTTGATTTGTCAGCTAATGCTTGAATCTACTTCTTATCTATTTTTTAGTGCAATTACTCACAATCCTTATGGTCTAAATTACAACAATCCTTAAGATATTTTGCAATGAGAGGAAGTGGAAAATGGGCTACATATAGAATTAGGTCCATGGGATAAGAAGCATGCTTTTTGAAAATATCCCTCTTATATAGTGCAAACATAATCTAGCTAGAAAGAAATAACAACTTACATAAAGGTATGGCCACGAGTAAACATAAATTTATAACTAAGACAATTTACCGGATCAGAGAAATTATCCTAGAAAGGAAAAGATATGTTGGTGTAAGCTCACAAATGAAACAGAGATGGGTGCTAGAGAACTTAGAGAATAGATCTGGGTGCTAGAGAACTCGGAGAATAGAAAATAATGGTTTAACTTTGTACCACTAAAGGGAACAAGTTAATAAAGGTTAATTTAGAATACATTGGGTTATAGGCATACATACAGGTCTCTTATATATTTAGCATTATTCTACCATTCTAGACAAAGAAGTACTTAAATGAGGGCTAGTGAAATTACTTACTGGACTTAGTATCCCAAGGATTCCAATGCAAGCTACTCATCCATCTCTCATCTAATCAGAGCCTCTCCTTTAACTAGAGTGTTATCCTAAAAACATATCGAATGAGATCATTAATGATGTCACTAGTGATATGTAATGAATTGTCGTAATGAGCAAGTAGAGAAGTGTTGGGAAAGAAGGATAGGATCTGATTTCGTATGTAACACCCCACTACCATAGAAAACATCCAGAGGACATTCAAGTACATATCCTATGACAATGGTTTGTTAGAGCAAACATAATCTCTTAAATGGAATCATAAAGAATATACAATACATAAAACTCCAACACTTCATTTCATTTATTGACAAACGTTTACATTGTAGTCATTGAAACAAATATTTACATAACCAAACATGAGAAAGTTTACACTCCTTTATACAAAAGTTCTATATGTGAAAGAAAGTACAAAATACAATCTATAACTCCCCTGATGTCAATTGAGAGACCTTTGAGCCATATCTTAATCCAAAATGTTCCTCTAGAAAATCTTAAGAACTAGGTCTCCTGTCTTGTACATTAAAAACCACTTTATAATTTTTGGTGAGTTTTGTGAACTCAATGAGTAAACCATCATTGATGATCTCACTTAGGTCAAATACACAAATATCACACAACCAACCATTTTCACAAACATTTTCCATCTCAATAAGACATAATGAATGACACACATTTCACATACATTCTTTCAAAACATGTATAACCCAATTAATCACAATATCATGGCATATCACTTTATCATCAAAATTTTAGAAAAGATTTCATAATCATATATTTCATAATCATAAATATACAAATGCAGATGTATATGAGACTCCAGATTCGTTATTATTTGTTGTGATTGGGCGTCTTTTAGATATAAATACAGTAATGGCCTATTGGGCTCAGTCAAATACAGAAATCACGGAGCAAAGCTCTACGTGCAGAATTATGAGCTCAAGCTCTTTCAGACTGGCTACTCTGATTTCAACACCTTTATTTAGACATCCATTTTATGAAATGCATCAAATAACAGAATATGCCATGAGTAGCATTCACTTATGATGCACAAATAGAATCTTCTATTCATCAGACCTCATTCCGGCATTCAACTTTCGTTGAGTATTCTAAAATCATTCAGAATTTAGTTACAAATAGATATCATTCAAATTTCATATGCAAACAGAACACTTCCAATACATTCCCGAATATTAAACTCCTAGGACCATTAAAGTCCAGAATTCACATACAAATGACAAACAGTTCAATAATTGGAAGTTAAATAGAATAAATCAATCCTAGGAAGATCATCCAGGTTAACTCACAGTATGCTCAAATTTATGTTATTGCCTGGATGGTTCGGCAATGTCCGAATGGCGTTTGACTTGAGCCTCTAAATCATACAATTCACACATAATTCACATTAAATAGTTGATCAATCAAACACATATTCATTTATGCACATATATACATATGTTATAGTCAATGCATGCTCAATTGACTTTTCCCAAGTACGTAACCTTATTCAACTTTCTTAACCATTCAACATCATACTTTGTATACTACCATTTTGCAATCAGGTTTGTCCCTTTAAAATAGCTTGATTTACTCTTAATTCATCACTCATACTTTACACTTATCCTTAAACATTTCCATGATAAAAAAACTTCTTATAATACACACACAACTGAAATTTTAGCAAGTTAAATCTATACATTCACCAAAATTTTTCCAGCAACATATACTCATACATTCACCCAATTATCATTCATAAATACCCTACTTTCTTTAATACTCATTCATACAAACTTAGATGCATTATTATCCAATATTCTTTTACTTGAAGTATAACATCAATTAACAATCAAAACTTATAACACATTTAACCAACTTTTCCAACATCAAATTATGTTATCTTTAAACCTTAATCAAGACCAAATGCATCATAGTTAAATACCTTATCCTTAATTGGTTCAAGAATCACACAAAAGAACATTTGCATTACTTCCAGGCAATTTCCACAATCGTATATGGCTTCCCACAATCGTGGGATGGGTAATTCAAAATTTCCCATCCAATTCCTTCATTAGTTTTCCAAATTTTCTTAGAACAGGTTGTTGGACCCCAGACATTTTCTTGATGAATTGAGCATGATTTCGATTTATTTTTGAGGTTTTGAAGTATAAATAGTTTGGTTGGATTTT
>JAOTAZ010071579.1:0-15997 GCA_025629785.1 Erythroxylum oxycarpum | reverse complement strand
CCCCAAACCGTGGGCTACGTCCAGTCCTTAGATGACTTTCTGAGATTTCACTATCTCTCAAAAACTTTACAAGTATTATTTTTCTCCGAGCCTCTTCAGGTCTCTTTACAATCAGTACTCTTTTACTGTAAGCCTCTTTAGGCTATCTGTATCACTTTCAAACAAAAAATTGTTTCGAGCTTGCTACAGGAAATATCGCTCTAGCTTTTCGCACAGTATTTCTCAAGTATTGATAAGCTTTTTATTTTCACTATGACAAAAAGTCTATAAGCTATTTGATACGGCTAATATTTATAGCCTCCGTCTTCAACTGCTTCTTGATTCTTCAAAGAAACGGTTATTCAGTTGAGTTCTGTAACTAACTCAGACTGATACTTCCGTCTGCTTTCTTGCGTCTTGCTTTTTTACTTTCAGCTTCCGTCTGTTTTTCGCTTTCGTTTATTTTTTCGTTTTTGTCTGCTTTTTTACTTGGCTTCCATCTGCTTTTCAAATAACTTCTATCTGTTTTCCTTCGTTTGCTTTTTTACTTGGCTTCCGTCTGCTTTTCAAATAGCTTCCATCTATTTTTGATATCTTCCGTCTGCTTTTTATCTTGCGTCTGCTTTTTCGTTCGTCTGCTTTTTGTTTATCATCAAAATTATTAGTTGTAAAGTCATTTTGAGTTAACACTCTGATGTTGAGCAAAAGGACTACCAACTTGATAATTAACAGACACATGATCAACAGAACCACAAATTTCACACGAAAAAGTAGAACTACTAACATTCACAGAATTAACATTCAAACAATCTAACCTGTGAGTCATGGCATCGACTTTAGCAGAAAGTATAGTAAGTGCATCAACATCATACTTACCTAGAGTACATTTTGCTGCTCCTCATTCATTGGACCATTGGTAGTTATTGAGAGCCATCTCTTTAATGAGATTGTTTGCATCAATATAAGTTTTATTCAAAATTTCTCCACCAATTGCAGCATCGATTAGTGTCCTCATTAACTAGAGTAATCCATTATAGAAGTTATGGAGGACCATCCAAGTTGGTAAGCTGTGGTGTGGACACAACCAAAGTAAATCTTTATAATGCTCCTACGCTTCATACAACATCTCATCATCTTTTTGTGTTATTGTTGAGATTTGATTTATGAGATTTGTCGTTTCGCTTAGAGGAAAATACTTGGCTAAAAATGTTCTAGAGAGTTGATCCCATATAGTAATAGATCTAGCTAGAAGTGAATGAAGCCATGCTCTTGCCTTATCCCTTAAGGAGAATGGGAAAAGACGGAGACGAATGGCATCAGGGGTGACTCCATTCATTTTCAGAGTGTCACAAACTTCAAGGAATACCGTTAGGTGCATATTTAGATCCTCGACAGGTGACCCTCCAAATTGCGACTGCTGCACCACAAAGATAAAGGCTAGTTTTAACTTGAAATTATTTGCTTTCACATTTGGATTCTGAATCCCTAAAGTATTTTTTTAAACTCCTGGCTCAGCATAATCATGGAGTCGCGGTCTTACTCCTTCGTCCATCGTATTGCTACTGCTGGAAGTTGTCACTTTCTTCTTATCTACAAACCTCTATCTCTTTCTCCTGTGGTATGTTCTATCGATCTCAGGATCAAATGTGGCTGTGAAAATATATTGCTTATAAATCTCAATTTGACACTGCACGAGAAATACAAATGAGAGTGAACAAACTTATATACAAATAATATACAAATAAACCTATAACTAGAATAGAATTAAGTAATGCTTAGTCAACCTTGTTAAGAAAAATTCAATATTTGACACAAGTCCCTAGCAATGGCGCCAAAAACTTGATAACAGTAATTGACGTGCTGATTCCAATTTTTAAACTAGTTTCCTAGACTAAATCGAATCCAACCTAATGAACACAATGGTTAATCTCAAATACTCTTAATGAAGAATTCTATTTCTAGATGTTCTTTCAGTTAAGCCTAATTTAGTAATTCAGACATTAAACATCACTTTTCAGTATTTGGTTTAACATTTATCAACATTCAATAAGAAACCCTAGATTAAATAGATCAAATCTCCATTAGATCAAAATACTACGTTAAAATCAAGACAACATTGATTTCAAAAGTAATGGCATAAGGATTAATACATAAATCATATGTTTGAAACAAACATCCTAGATTAAGAAAATTTACAGAGTCATAACTGAATTCAACCTAAGAGTAAAATTATAAGCATGAACATCTAAGACAAATAAAAAGTAAAAGAGGAGGAGAAAGTTGATCTTTAAATCTTGATTTCTCAATCTTCAAGTCTCCCCTTACGATTTCTCTGTTCTTTTCCTTTCACTTCTCTCGATTTCTCCTCAAACTTCCCTTACAATTTGTCTTCCTTTCTTCCTCTTTTCATTAGTTGTCCGGTAACTTCCTTTTTAACCACTGAAAACTGTCAAAACCATTGTAAACGGGCCATGTGACAATACACATTCAAACCGTGTTCTTCTTGGGTCTAGCTATGTTTTGACTATGGGAAGAAACGGTCCGTGTTAATTTACACGACCTGATCGTGTACTCCTCTAGTCTTCATTTTCCTCCCAAAGCATCTACAAATACCTAAAAGAAAGTAGCAGTACCAAATTCACAAAAACTAAAGGAATTATAACATCATTCAATACAAAAATAATGAAAAAAATAGAGCTAAAATATGTCAAGAATATCGACTTATCAGTGGTAATGCATTATTTTTACTTTGGAAAGCCATTTTTGTTTATGAAAATGAGTAGTATGTTCACTCCGTATGTTCACAAACAGCCAAGCCTATTGATCTATCAATAAATCTAACGCAATCATCACCCATATCAAGGCATAAGATCGATAATCACATTTCACATCAAATTTTAAGCAAGAAAGCACCCATGTAGTTCAATTTTAGTCCATAAACCCTTCACCAATTTTTTATTGATTTCCATTAACTCTTTAACCTAGGCATCCTTGCCTAAGTCACCTTATTTAGGTCTTTAGCTTAAGTCAGTTCACTTAGGTCTTTGTTTAAAGAAATTTTTCCTAAGCCACATCATTTAGGTCTTTTGCTAATGCCACCTCACTTATATCTTTTCTAAAAAAAAATTGTTAAAGTCACCTCACCTAGGTCTTTTGTTTAAGAAAATTTGCCTAAGTTAGTTCACTTAGGTCCTTTGCCTAAGCCACCTCACTTAATTCTTTGTTTAAGGAAATTTTCCTAAGTCACCTTACTTAGGTCTTTGTTTACGAAAATTTACCTAAGTCACCTCACTTAGGTCTTTTTCTTAAGTTATCTCACTTATGTCTTTATTTAAAAAATTTTGGGTAAGTCATCTCACTTGGGTCTTTTACTAAGCCACCTCACTTAGATCTTTACTTTAAAAAAATTACCTAAGTCACCTCAATTAAATCTTTCATTCATTTTATTTAATCAACCCATTTATTGTCAAATTTTCATGTGTGGCACTTCACTTCACTACAGATTTTCAAGCAAACAAACAATTTCCACTTTAGCAAATAGTTGAAGGCAAATGTCATAAAACTTCAACAAAATTTAATAATCAAAACAATATTCAAACATAATAGCATTTAAAACTTAACAAATTTCTTATTGGTAATCACATACGACAACTTTTCCATGGGACATTCACAATGACTTACTGCAATCACAAAATTTACTTATAGAGTCATAAATTTTCAATAAACATTGAAAATCATTTAGATCTAAACAGCAAAATGTTTCATACAGTCTGTGAAATTAGCTCCCAACAATAGAACACATCTGATGTCATAACAACCTAAAAGAACTACAGTAAATAAGTTATATCTCCTAAAATATTACGAATTTATCCAAAACATTTTACAACAAATTATATAAAATCTGAACCTCCTACTTTTATGTTTTAACCAACTTCTAAATCGGTTCTCTAGGCATTAAAATCATGTATAATCTTAGACTCAACTTCAGTCCTATTAGATAAACCAGTTTTAAACATTTATCTCTTAGCCTGTAAAATATGGAAACTTACATTTTTTTGAAAGAAACTAGACATGTATATCTACAATTTTTATATTTCAAATTTGTAAAATTTACAATTTTTGACCTTAAAATAATTAGCGTAGAACAGATTAATCATTCACGTCTGAAACAGAACAACTACACTTATTAACCTAGATCTCACAAATTAAACCATATTTTCTCAAACCATTTTGTAGCCAATTAGAAAACATATAAACAACCATGAAAGATCATTATTTTGGAAATATTTTGCTTAAAAATATCATATAGAAATTTTTTTCAAAAGGGGTTTAGGAAGGGAAGCAATCCCGCTCACCTATTGATGGAAATCAACTCTTCTTCTTCCTCTAAGCATGTCCTTTTATTTCCCCATCATTCTCTCTTCATCTTCTCCTTTAGGAGTGCCAACCCTTCTATCACCAATCTCCCTCTTTTGCATCTCTTAAACCCTAAATATCATTTTTTTAAAGCAATTCTATCCATGCCCTATAATGTGAAATTCTAACTATACCCTTAATGAGTCTTTCTTCCACATATTTCACTTAATGTCCTTATTTATCCATCCTCCTTTTATTTTTATTTTTTAAAACATATATCTAGTTATTTTAACACCTACAAGCTTACTAGTAACCCTAAAATAATTTTCATCTAATAAATGCAATATATTGCATCTCCAATGCATTTTTTCTCAAATTTATTCACTAACATCAATCATTTTTATTCTTCTCTCTAGAAATTATAAGTAACCAAATTTATCCTAAAATTTCCACAAATTATTCACAAAATATCTCCTCATTAAACTAATTATAGCAAAAATTGAAAATTCCACTTCTAAGTACCAGAAAAGGAAACTATATAAGAATTCGATTTTAAGGATAATAATAATTAGAAAAAACTCACCATATCGAAAATATATAAATTAATAGGACTAAATAGTAATTGAAAAACATAAATAAAAATTTAGTGTGTGACAACTCTACCCTCTTGATAAACTTTTGTCCTTGAATTTGGAATTGTTACTTGTGAAAATTATGATTGCGGTATTTTATAAGATAATTACGAAATAATCATCCAAAAAATACACAAGCATAAATAAAACTATAATTTATTTAGAAAATCTTGGCAAACTCCTCTTCAATACATCATATCAAATAATAGAAATTTGACTATAACTATTAAACACAGCTTCTAGCCTTATTAAAAAACCAAAACATTTATTTCATTCTTAATCAATTGAAAATAAAATCTAGTCAACACCTTTCAAATTATGACATAGCGTCTTATCTAATTCAAATTATTACAATTCTCTTTCTTCTTAAAACATTTCCAAAATATTCTCAATCTCGAAAACAATTACTTATTATAAAAATGGTTGAAAAACTCATCTCAATTTATCAAAGTCATCTTATAAATTCATAGCTCATAAAATCAATTCAAAATAACATAAATTTGCCTCATTGCATTTAAAATGCATCATTAATTAGTAATAAAATAATATTTTAAATAATTTCTCCTTGTATTCCATTTAATACATTTCTTGAGTCTCATATCATTTCCATTTCCCTTTCAATAAGTTATAATTACACGACAATATAAAAATACAATCTAAATCCATGAAATAATTTTGACTTATCATAATTTCGGTTAAAACATATATTCCTTAAGCCATAAATCACACAAAAATTCTATGTACCAACACTTTCATTCATACTTGAATTCACATACTTCATGTTGAACCTTTTTCATATTCGATTCCTATGACCATTGAATTATCCTCGAAAACAATATGCTCTTAGACTTAATAACACTTGAACAATCTATAAAATATTAGCCTCACCCCAAATCATTACAATTTGTACAAACCTTTCTTTGTTAGCATGTAAACCATATATAATCCTTTTACTTCCTCCTTTTAACCTTATCCTCATTCAACTTTTATTTCTCATCTTAAGACCATTTACCATTTGCTCTTATATTAGCCTTAAAAATTAGCATCCCATCTATATGATCATCTTTCCATTTAGATTATATTTCTAACCATCCTTATGCATTTACAAAACTGTTATCAAATTTTGAACATCCATTATTCACTTGTCTCTTTAAACAACCCTTATCATCTTTCACATACCAAATCTCTAGATAATTTTTTTTCCTTTGAACTTATCTCTATCTCAACTCACTTTCCTTTTCAAACATTACCTAATTATTTTAAATATGTTCACTATTTTGTCTCTTAATAGTTACTAGTCAATCTAAATTAAACTTGTCAATAATCATCATTCCATAAATATCTTCATCTAGTATCTCCAACTTATCCACATATCTAGTCCCTTTACCTATAACCATCCATAAATTTTCATTCTTTTTCATTATAATTAGTGTCCTCTTTAAGTATTTAAATGTTTCCCACCTATCCAACATTAGTCACCTAAAATGGTAGTTAAATCTCACTTTGATTTTGTCTCATCACCTAAGGTTTTATCTAGTAGGCCATATTCCATATATACTATCTCAATAATTAATCTACCATATATCCTTACTCACTATTCAAATCCATTATTTATCTACAACACAATCACCTTTTAAGTCCATTTATTGTTTACCTTTAATATTTCTTCAACACAACCATAACTCTAAAATCTTATTATCATCACCACCAAGTTTCTAATAACATTCATTGTCATTCAATTTAACTAAAAAAGTCTTATTTATCAATTCCATATCACTCTGTATCCCTCGTATCAATTAACGTTCGCTTCCATTTGAATATATCTTTCATTCTCAGATTAGTAGGTAATTTGTTATACCTCTAACTTTCCATGTTAGCACCTAATCTACATTGCATTCTTCTTTTAATTATGTTATAAAATTCACCACCAATTTCATACTTTTCCTTAAGCTTTTTCGTTCCTTATAGCCAATCATATTCTTTTATTATTTATTACCTTGCCTTTTTTCATACTAATCTTTTCCCTATAGATTACTTTCACGACCTATCGCAATATCACTCTATGTCAATTGATCATTCCTAACTTCTCCTCATCCCATTTATCCTTTATTAACCACTTGCATCTTTACAAGGCATCCTTAATATCCTTAACCAACACCATTGATTGACATTAATAACATAACATGGGGCATTTTTATTAACATAACCAACTAATGATTAAACCAATCCATACCTCAATTACTCTCCATAATCTTGATGGAAAAATCCCATCTAAAATGTAATGTCACATTATGTATCCTCATTACTCATCACTATGACCATGATAATTCTTAGTAAATAATCATCAAAATTAGTTAAATAATCTCTAACTTATTCGTAACACATCCACCACATCCTATTTTTTCATCCTCTCTCTTGAGCTTCTTCTTTAACTAAACATTCATAATTGATCGAGGTAAGTTTTAATCTTATAAACCCCCAATATTCTGCAAGCGCAAGGTTCATAGCATAGTATTAAAGTATCAATCTCACAAGGAGGGTACTAGCGTAATCCTAAGTCGTCTAAGGCTCATATAAAAAGAAATAAAAACTGCACAAGTGAACAAAAAAAGTAAATACGAGAAATTGATTCAAGAATTGTAAAGCAAAAATTTCAACAAAACATAATTAAACTAAGCAGTCACACAGGTCACAATGGAAATCCATCAAGAGAGTTAATCAAGTCATGAGAGAAGGGATTTTACCTATCATTAATGCTAATCTAGCTATTTATGTGTTTATGGGGTGTTGGTTCTAATTTTATTCAACTCAACCTCTCAGTTTGTTACTGAAATATGCAAATAAATTGATCAATCACAACACCCAAACCAGAAAACACAAAAATAACTAAATCAACATTAACTCATAGTAAAATCCCGAAGGAGAGTTTAGAACATTATGAACAACTCAAAGTCCATTTCCATACCATCCATCTCAACTTTATACATTTAAATGAAAAAGAAAATGAAGAGAAAATGGGACTTAGTCTATGTTTAGTTGGACGTAAAGTTTTTAATGGAATGGAATGGTTTCTAGTGGAATGAAATGTAAATGGATGTAATATTAGAAAATTTTTGCTTGGGAGGGATGGAAGGGTTCATAATGTAATATAGTGAAATGTTGTTTGGATGAAGGGTTTATAATGTAATATAGTGTAAAGTTGTTTATCATTTACATTCCATCCTAAACCCCCTAAATTAGAGGTTTTTCATTTTTACTGTTTAGGATGGAATGGGATGTAATATGAAACCATCCCCTTCCATCCCAATTTTTTTCATTCCATTATAAACCCTTCTCCTAAACTATGGAATAATGTTCCATTCCATTATTAAACCTCCAACCAAACATAGCCTTAGGTTGGACAAATCAAGAAGGCAGTTATGTCAGGATACCATCTGATCTGTGGAGTAGCTGCGTCAGGATCCACTTCTTCTTCGTCCTTCTTCCTCTTTTTCTTCTCTCTCTTTTCTTTTTCTCTCTCTTTAGGGTTTCCAAGACTGGCTAAAAGTAAAGCTCCTTTTTTTCATCACTTGTTGTTCTTTAAATAGGTTTTTATATTTTGGGTAACCCTAGGATTTTTTCGGGGTCTGAAAGGTCCAAAAAATCCCTCGAAATGTGAAGTTTGTAATCGTCAACACGTACCAGATGCAGGCCACGATCGTGGCTCACATCTGAGTCTTCTATCATCATCGTGGCATGTAGGCCAAGATTGGGAGCCATTCCATGATCGTAGGCCTTTGTTATAGCCCGAGTTCCCTTCGAAACTCCTTTATTCTTCAATATTGACCCTAAAACTCTAACAAACACATCAAGATACCTCAAAAACATAATATATAAGCTCAAAAACTTCTACTAACCCATAAAACACTTCAATTACAAAAAATTAACAAACTGACACAATTCTAACCTAAACATATACTAAATGGTCGAATTAACGGCTAAACACATATCAAACTATGCCCTAAAACATGATGCAATTTACACTTATCACATCCCCACACTTAAACATTTGCTTGTCTTCAAGCAAACAAAACAAAAAAAAAGCACAAAATCACAAAGCACCCAATGTAATAATAAGGCAATGAATTCAACTTCATGAAACAAATTTAACTCTAAACACAATCATTTAAGTTGATCTAAATTATTAACATCCAAAATCCACGTCTAGGAGCTCTGTACTAAATATACATATTAATGAGAACTTAAATGTCAAGTTTATTCACCCCTTTCAATTGTATACACAAATTAATAATTATATGGTCAATCAACTTTGTAGCTACTCTTAAGTACATTTTCATGAAAAGTTAAGCTACTTACAAGTTTGTTGGTTTTATCAAAAAATATTTTTTTAAAACTTTTGTGGACATGGACCTAGTCTTTTTACATGGAGGCAAACACTGGTGATGAATGTTGATACAATTACTTGACTAAGTCATGTTTTTAGTAAGTTGCTTGGTTAGAATGTCATTATAACCTTTTAAGGCGAAGGCACTCATTTATGATGCTTGTCGATCCAGTTACTTGACTACATGACATTCTTAACTGGCTACTAGCTCTATTCATAATTGGAAGGCTAGCGGAATAGTTATTTATTTAAAATTTACAAACACTTTTTCTTCTTCTTATTTATTTATTAATGCCTACCTTGTTGCTTTAACAACTCGTTTTTATGAAAAATAATAGCAAAACATCTTCGTCAAAAGACCTAAAATTGTGAATGAATGTGACAACTTATAGGGTGATAAACTAACACTGAATCCTAATTAATTTGCGTATTTTAGCTAAAGAATCTGGATCACTAATTTTGAGAGCTAATGACTCTTTACAACCTAATAGATTATGTTCAAAATTAATTTTTTTTAATGAGTTTCCCTCTTTTAAATTCTTGAATACATCATTCATGTTGAACGAAACTTGGATATCACTAATCCAAATGATGAGGTTCTCTTCATAGACATCTATCCAAGTTTTTCGATCTTCAAGCATGGTATACCAAGATTTAGGGAATAACAGGGAGGGTTGTCATTCTTTTCTTCATCCTCTCTTAGTCTTTTTCAATATTGGGTTCGGCTTGACTTCCCACTAGTTTTTCTTGCTCTTCCTTATTTCTAAGTATGATAGCCTCATATTTCTTTGCTCTCGTTGATGAAATTCCATATTGCTCAGAGAGTCTTCAACACCTCTCTTACAAATTTCACAGGAAATCTCTCACTTGAATCTCCAAGTTGTGAATAAAAGAGGCATGATTTTTCGTTACTTAATCAAATTGCTCTTCCAGTCTCTTCTGAGTCTCGTCCATGTCTATTAGCTTATCCATGATTTTGTCTAATTTGGAATCCTATGAACTATAATCATCTTGCTGAAATCGTAATAGATCTTGATGTCCCATGTGAGTACTTACACTATTAGACCAATAGAAATCTAGGTGGTTTTACTACCGCGAAGTGTACGTGTTCATATAAGGATGATTATTTCCCCAACTAAATTGGGGCTAATTGAAATCCGCAAGAGTCCTTTTCTCCCTATAATATATATCCTCCATGATTGTTTTTTTAAATCTCTTCTTGATATCTAATTTTATGGATTCTTCATCGCTACCTTGTGATGTCCAAATCAATATGTTTTTGAATTTTTGCCCAAACTTCCTACACTTTCTTTCCCTTTTTGTGATTGGGTACCATAACCACAAAAGATAGTGAAATGCCTTACACTGCATAAATTAAACTAATTCTACACCCCCAAAAACAACGCAAAAAATAAGATTGGGGTAAGTTTTAATCTTATAAACCCTCAATCCCACAAGGAGGATACTAGCCTAATCCTAAGTCATCTAAAGCTCAGAGAAAAAATAAAAAGAAATAAAAACTGCACAAAACATGGAAAGTAAATACGAGAAATTGATTTAAGAATTGAAAAGAGGAAATTAAAAAAAAACATAATTAAACTGAGCAGTCACACAGGTCACAATGAAAATCCATCAAGAGAGTTAATCAAGTTATGAGGGAGGGGATTTTACCTATCATTATTGTTAATCTAGCCATTTATGTATTTACGGGGAGTAAGTTTTAGACAGTCGTAGGGTTGATTACTCTCTTTTGAGTTATAACTGTTAAACCCTAAATTGTAAACCCTAATCGAATTATGGAACCTAAAATATCTCAATTCACAAATTACCCACAATTCTAATTAGTTCTAAAGCTCTCTAATGAACAATCGGGTCTCACACAGGATCTCTTTCCTTGAAATTATCGACTAGATTGATTAAGTGGTCAATTAGATTGCCTAACTCTCATTAATTTAATTTAATCATTTTATTCGGCTCATCCTCTCGATTTGTTACTGAAACATGCAAATACATTAATCAATCACAACACTTAAACCAATAAACACAAAAAATAACTAAATCAATATTAACTCAAAGTAAAATCCCAAAGGAGAGTTTAGAACATTATCAATAACCCAAAATCCATTTCCATACAATCTATTTCTACTTTATACATTTAAATGAAAAAGGAAATGAAGAGAAAATGGAATTTAGGTTGGAAAATTGGGAAGGTAGTTGCGTCAAGATACCACCTGATCTGGGGAGCAACGACTTTAGGATCTAATTCTTCTTCTTTATTCTTCCTCTTCTTCTTCTCTCTCTCTTCTTTTTCTCACACTTTAGGGTGTTTCCAAGAGTAGCTGAATGTAAAGCTCTTTTTTTTCTTTACTTGTTGTTCTCTAAATAGTCTTTTATGTTTTAGGTAAACCTAGGATTTTTTGGGAGTCCAAAAGTTCCAAAAAGTCCCTTAAAACATGAAGTTTGTAAGAGTTAGCATGTCTGCCCGATGCAGGCCATGATCGTGGCTCACATTTGAGCCTTCTGTCTTGATTGTGGCATGCAGGTCACGATCGTGGGCCATTCCTGGAGCTTCTGTCACGATCGTGGCATGCAGGCCACAATCGTGGGCCTTTGTTATTGCTCGAGTTCCCTCCGAAACTCCTTTGTTCTTTGATATTGACCCTAAAAAACTAGCAAATACATCAAGGTACCTCCAAAACATAATATTTAAGCTCAAAAACTTATACTAACCCATAAAACACTTCAAACACAAATAATTAACAAACTAACACAATTCTAACCTTAACATATACTAAATGATCGAAGTAATGGCTAAACACATATTAAACTATGCCCTAAAACATGATGCAATTTACACTTATCAATAATCACTCATATACATAATTCAATATTTTATCATTTATCATGCCAAATTCTTATACTCAAGATTATATGCTAAATAGCTTAAGATAACAAATCCAGTCTTTCACTAAGATTTCGAATAGCTGTCCAGAATTCAAATTGATTATGTTTCGCCCCTTCCTCAGAGAAAGACGATCAAACATTCCCAATCATGGTCCTTGCGGATCGGATCATCCATATAATATACAAAAAGAAACTCCAAATATTTGATATCCTTCTCTTTGAATGAGATCTCAATTCCAACGACAGTTTCATTGGATATCTTACAACTAGAATCCCTCTGTTTTCCGATCCAGTTCCTCCACCACCGTGAACCCAGTTAGATTTAGACATGATACACTTTTTAGTTATTGGAAGAACCCAAGTACTCTCTTTTGGATCCGGGAAACAGCTCTCAAAGATATTTTTTCCTTTTGGAAGATACAGGAGCGAAACAATCAACCTATTGATATTGGAAGACCCAAAGGGTTCTTCCAATGTATCATTTCTGGCCATATTGATATTGATACTGGAAGACCCAAAGGGTTAACCATTATACTTAACACTCCATTCTTTCCTTGCCAACACTTTTAATCGGATTATTCTCACTCATCATATAAGGTCAATCAAGAAAATTTGGTTTGTAAACACATCATTCTAATACCAATTTTTCACATCCCCACCTTAACAAGGCTTAGACTCTAAAGACATAATGTTTTAAATATATGAGAAGAAAAATATTAATTAGACAACTTTGGTTAACCTTATTTAAAGATTACTCACACTCATTGCTGTTGCTATTGGTTAATCAAGTCAAAAATCTTTTTTTTCTTTTTTTAGAGGAGGAAAAAATAATGAATATATGAGTATTTCACTCATTGAGGGAATTTTTTTTACCCATAGGTGGTCATGCATAAAAAAATTCTTATTATTTATTTTGATAATCATTTTGTTTTATAAAAGTAAGTCGTAAGTTTAGTATCTATGCACAACCATAACGATGCCTACAGATGTATCAATAACACTTTAACACTAGCATCACTCACATCAAGGTATAAGATCAATTGTCACATTTTATACCAAGGTTCAAGTAAGACTTCTATTCTTAAATTAAGCATCATGATAGTCATCAATGCAAAAATTCATCAATCACCACAATCATCAACCACTTAACAAGATATCAAGTCCTCACACAAGCAACACTATATCAAGAATGAAACATCTATATAACTCAAGTTTATATTCATTTCCATTAATTATTTAACCTAAGCATTCTTGTTTTGTGCCTAAGTCACCTCACTTAGATCTTTTATTTGAGCCATCTCACTTAGGTCTTTGTTTAAGACAATTCCGCCTAAGTCACCTCATTTAGGTCTTTGTTTTAGAAAATTTGCCTAAGTCATCACACTTAGGTCTTTTGTTTAGGAAAATTTTCCAGATACTTCACTTAGGTCTTTTTCTGAAGCCACCTTCCTTAGGTCTTTGCCTAAGAAAATTTGCCTAAGTCACCTCACTTAGGTCTTTTACCTAAGCCACCTCATTTAGGTCTTTGTTTAAGGAAATTTACCTAAGTCACCTCACTTAGTTCTTTTGCTAAGACACCTCACTTTGGTATTTGTTTAAGAAATTTTACCTATGCCATCTCACTTAGATCTTTCATTCATTTTATTTAATCAATCCATTTATTATCAAATTTTCATAGAGGGCACTTCACTTCACTACAAATTTTCAAAAAACAGCCAATTTTAACTCTAGTAAAATGTTTAAGGATCATGTCATAAAATTTTAACATAATGTAATAATCAAGATAATATTCATACATAACAAAATTAACAACTTAACAAATTTCTTATAAGTATTCAAACATTTCATTCACCACACATTTTAAGCAACTCTCTCAATTCACACAAACAAGCTTTTTATGGGACATTCACATTGACATGACAGAAATACAAAATTTACTCAAAAAGCAATAAATTCTCAATAAGTATAACTGGAAAACTATTTAGATCTAAACCACAAAATTATTAACACTTATTATTTACACACATGCGCACGGGCGCGCGCACACACACACACACACACACACACACACACATTTTTTTTCATATATGCAATTTTTATGATTAAAATCTTCTCAAATTAGATTCCTAAAATCCCCAAAATTATCTCCCAACAACCAAACACATATGAAGTTGTTGCAATTTGAAAAGCCTATGATAAATTAACTATATCTCCCAATATATTTTGAATTTATCCAAACCATTTTACAAACAATCGCCCAACATATAAACCTACAACTTTCATGTTTTAAGAAACCTTTTAATTAGTTCTATAAGAACTCAAATCATGAGTATAATTCTAAACTCCACTTTAGTCCTACTTGATAGACTAGTTTCAAAAATTCGACCATGTCTTTTAACATGTAAAATCTAGGCACTTGCCTTTTTTCGAAGAATTAACTAGACATATATATCTACAACTTTTATTTTTAATACTTGGTTAAATTCACATTATATATCCAAAAATAATTAAATAAAAAGCTCTGTTATTTAAATCTAAAACAGAACAACTACACTTATTAACGTATATCTCACAAATTAAACGATATTTCCTTAAACCCTTTTATAGCCAATTACAACAAGTATAAACAACTATAGAAGATCATTATTTTCAACAAATTGTTCCTTAAAACCTTCACACAAATATTTGTTTCAAGAGGGGTTTAAAAAGTGAAGAAATTTCACTCACCTATTGTGGGAAATCAAGTATTCTTCCTCCAAACCTCTGTTTTTTTCATCACTCTTTTGTACTCTTCTCCTCTAAGAATGGCATCTCCTTTTGTCCCAAATTTCCCTCTTGTTCATCTCTTAAACTCTAAGTAATATTTATTTTATTCATCCTTGCCCCATAGTGTGAAATTCCAATTATGCCTTTTCTGAGGCTTCTTCCACTTATTTCACTCTATGTCCTTACTATCCATCCACCTTTTATTTTTATTTTTAACATATATCCACTTATTTTAATACCTATAAGCATACCAATTACCTCAAAATAATTTTCACTTCCAACACATTTTTCTCCAATTTACCCACTAAAATTTTGCTAGTTTTTAAATTTCAACCTTTGTTTAGATAAGAATTTACTTATATTTCAAAGTAATATGTTTCCTAATTAGATTATGTCAAATTTTTACCTTCCTTTAGGATTTTAGTTAGGGTTTTATGTTTTTAGAATTATAGGCCTAGAAATAGTTATCTAATAAATGTGAACTGTTAGCTTATCAGTTTTATTGATCAATCAAAACCTCAGAGAGATTTTCTTCGATCTTTTAATATATTTTCTTTTAGGTTCTCTAAAAACTAGTAATCTTAGCTAGTGTACTTGTAGTAATCAAACTTAGGATTTTATCAATTCCAATCCTTTGTTCTTAAGTGTGGCTATTTATATTATTCCTTATGTATTTGTGTTTGTATTCTTTAATCATAACTGCTTTAATAGAATTATTCTTGGTCCTACTCATATTGATATTGAATCCCACTAATCCTATTAGGGAGGGTCATATTAAAATTTTGAATTAGAGCCTTCTTCAATATTTCTTGATTTTGTTTGTTTACATTTTAAATATTTTATATTGGACCCCGAACATTTCTCATGTTTTGCTTTGGTATTTTGGTGGATTAGAGACTATGAAATGGGAAGAATTAAGGTAAAAGTTAGAAGTGAAATGAAAGCAAAAATGAAGTTGAATATGTGTAGTAAGTTG
>JAOTAZ010071493.1:0-16029 GCA_025629785.1 Erythroxylum oxycarpum | reverse complement strand
TTCTTTTATAATTTTCTTTACTTTTCTTAAATTTTAATCAACAAAACAAAACCCCCTTTTTATTGCTTTAATTGCATGATTTCGACTTAGGCTAGGTTTAAAAATCAATTTCATACGGTTCCAACAAGAGAGACGGCCCGAGGTTCAGCTTGCTGCAATCTTGGAATTTAATTATTTTGACCGGTTTCAAAGGTCAATTTCCTAAATCGAACGACAGAGCCGCGATCAACTTCTAATAAGGAAAGGACTAAGATAGACTAATATAGGTTCAAAATACAAATCAAATAATATTATTTTTAATAAATAAAATGCAAACAAATGAAGCCTCAATGCCTTCTCCTCCACGAAAATGATAAATATGAGAGAAATGATAAGAAGGATAAGTGGGAAAAAAGAAAAAAAAAGGTAGTTAAGGCCTCCACTTAGAATGACACAAGTGACTCTGAAAGTGAACATTTGAAAGGGGAAATAACTCACATGTGCTTTATGACTAAAGATGATGATGATAATAGCTTTCAATTTTCATATAATTAACTAGTTGAGAGCCTTGAAATTATGACTATAAAAAGGAAGAAACCATCTTTAAAAATTAAAAAAAAGCTTAGAAGAATTGAATGCATGCATAAGTAAAAATTAAGAAAAGCAGGAGGGTGAATTTGGTTAGCATTAGAGCATCCAAGAATGTGATCATTAATGATAATCATAACTTAGATGCCTTAAAGCATAAAAAGAATAATAAAAAAAGGAATTTAGTTCTCTCAAATACTTATTGTCTAAATTTACGAAGGAAAGTGAGAAAATTGAAAGCATATTAAGAGCTCAAAATAGTTTAAATAATGAAGAACCATTTCATAAAATGAAAAATGAGCATGGAACATCCACTTTTAAGCATACGTATAAATCATACACTAATGTCATATTCATTAAGGCTTACTTGAAGAGCAAGTATCATGCTTTAATATATGGCTTTCAATCTAGGCCTATAACTCAACATTCTTAAGGAAAGAATAGGTACAATTTTCTATATAGCAACCTATGATATCTAGCAATATAATATTCTTTTAGGCCTCAACATCAATTTAGAAGTAATTTTCAAGCTTCTACTCATAATAGGCCTTACACTAAGCATAACTTTATGGCATATATTTACATTCCTTATAAGCATCAATAGAATCAAAGAAATGTGCCTCATATATAAAATTTTATGATGTCTTTTCACTACCTAAAAGGAGCATTGAACTCTTTTAATATACAAATGAGAGATCTCCACCATTAATATACACATATAAGAACTAAAAATGCATTTATGCACCAAAATCATAAGGTTAATTACCATAGCAATATCCTATATTTATTATATTTCACTTTTGTGTTAAATATAGGCACATTGACAAATTTTCTTTCGTAAAACAAAGCTTGATGAGTAAAACCTCAAGGAAGTGGTATGAAAAGAAGAAGGAGACCAATAATAAAGGGCTTAAGATCATTTAGGTATATAAAACACAATATTATTTTAATTTCTATTTCTCTAAAAAAAAAATAAAACAAATAGCGCATGAATAACAGATTTTCAAGGTAATTAACTAGTGATGCATCCTAATTTTCAACTCGTAAAGACCAATATAGAGGATTCGTCACATTTAGAGACAATGACAAGGTTAAGATAATTGGCATTGGCAAAGTTAGTCAAGAAGAGCATGATAGGTTTAAATTATACTATGTATTGATAGAAGTTTAAGTTTGCTTTTGAGTATTTATGAGATTATTATCATGTATATAGGCTTAGAATTATGTCATTATTAGTGTTTGTTTATATTTTAAGTATTCATATGGTTTTGAGCATGATTTGGACCTTAATTTTAAGTTTCAGGAAGTGTTTGATATGTGTTTGAGTGTATGGAAACAAGATATTAAAGAAAAGAGAAGCAGAGGAAGTATGGAAGCTGGCATATCACCGAAACTATGCCAATACATAAAAGGATACACCGAAACCTTTTCCTCTCCATTTCTTCAATCCATGGCTACTTCATCTTCATCATTACATCAATTTGTACATTACACCATCAAAAAAAACAAAAAAATGAAGCCAAATGGAAACACGGTGATGGTCAACCACCCTCCTAGTTACAAACCAAATGAAGAAATCTTACATAGTAAATCTAACTTTTATGGACAAACAAAAGAGTAAAACATACACCATATATATTTCTATCACATAAACATATGCAACATACAAAAAATGATTGCTAACCCATGCACCAAATTTAGGAACCGAAATCATGCATAATAAAAATGGCTCTGATACCAATTGTTGGATCAGAAATAAAAACATGCAATATTTGGTTAAACGCTGGATTTCAAAACTTTTTTAGAAATCATAATGTAGCGGAAGCAAGATAACCAAATCAGCATGCCATCATATATAATACGGTATAAGGATAATATTTATCAAAAGAGCAAGATGAAGATAATATTACTGACTGCTTCGCTATAGCTTTAACTCCTTGCTGTGTTATCCTATCCTCGGTAATGTATCCTCTCAAAGATGATGTATCCTCTTCTTCTTGTTATTGTTTCCTCTTCTCGATATTGTATCCTCGACCAATCTGATCTACCACTTGTTCTTCTTGGACAACTTGGTTAACAAGATCCTTTGGTGGGAAAGGAGAAGAAAACTTTGGAGAAGAATTTTCTTAGAAGAAAGATGACATGACCCGCCTTTTGGACCGTGTTGGCACTAGTGAATGGGTAGGCTTAATGCCACCAAAACTCGTAGTACGCCTAACTTTTCTATATTCTACTGAAAGTTCGACATGACCCATTCATTTATCTGATTAATCCATATACCTGCTTAACAGTTTTGAATGAAGTAAGGATCTCAATCTGTAATTCTATCATACATTATCTACTTATAATCTGCCAAGCTATGATCATCTCATATCATCAACTAACATCATTCTCAATAACATAGCATATCCATACATGTATCATGTGCATATGATTATGACAAATCATGGAGCAGTTATAAGCATCTGCAATTAACATCATGCTAAAAAGATTACGTGTATGCTTATCCAAATGAGTCTCAAAAGACTTGGATTTCCTTCTCGTACAATCTGCTAATCTCCTGAAATGATAATAGTAAGAGGTGAGTCTACAAAACGACTCAGTGAGATATAAACATGCTACCATGCTTGTGAGGCTAGGAAACATAAGGCTGGTTTCACAAGAATGGTCTGTGGTATTCTAAACAACAATACATGGTATCAATAAATAAACAGGTAGTAATTTCAAATGCAGCAATCAAACAAGTATTAATAATAAATCTCAATATGAATTGTTCTGTTATAAAATGGCTCTGGTTTCTGAATTCTTTTCTGAGTTTTAGGTTCTTTCTGAATTCTGGGTTCTTTCTTTGATAGATTTCCACAGGATTTCTAATTTTGAGTTTTCTCAATTTTGAGTTCTGATTTTCTGAATTTCTTCGGAAGAGATAGAGGCATGCAAGTACAACATATCTCCCCTTTCTGATTCTAGACAAGCTTGGCTTAACCCTACCCCTGGAGGCCTGCCCTCTTCAGGTAGGATCCGGATCTGACTCATCACCGACAGGTTAGGTTACCTATGTGCATATAGTCTGATAATATACCCTATCAGCTAGGTATCCTGTGAACTCATCAATCATGGCTAACAAGAAAAGCATGATTCATCAAAGCGTTGTAATCAATAGGTTCAACACAACAAGGGAATCGGAAGATGCAAAGAATCTAATTATCATCTGGCCAATCTGGCATACAACATGCTAGACTTAATCACTTGGAGTCATATATCAAATAAGTCATACAAATTGGAGAATAATTCATAAAGCCACAAGATAAAAAGGATTACTATATAAGTATAGTAGCATGATTATACTCACCTTGACTATCTCAGGGGTTCTGATTTCTTTTCTAATCTTCTTAAACTTATGAGGTATTAGGTGCAACTTCTAGTTCTATTCCTCGTCTGCTTTCACAAGCTATTGGGTAGCAAGCATAAAAGTTATATATACCTGCATTTGTCATTCTTACATAAATCTCATTTCTTAACACACATCATGTTCTATAATGGTCAAATTGGTTTCAAGCCAGATTTTCCCTTGAAACTAGGAATCCTGGATTTCATTATATCCAAATTTAGCTCACAATTCTGAATACTTGATTTTTTATGTTTTGATTAGCCTAATCTTACTTGAACCTATTTGGTTTCACTAATTCATCCGCACAGGTCTCATTCTCAGAGGCATCACTTTTTCTGCATAGGTTCAATGTTTCTCAAAATTTCCTTACCTCTAGTTAACACATAAATTCACATTTTTCCTTTTATGACCATTTTCTAATTCATTCATTAAGGCTTCCAAATATCCCATTTACAGTCAGTCTTAATATTCTATCACGAGTTGGACCCTTCCTGACTAAAATCACTGTAACTTATTCTTTTATTATTCAATTGGGGAGATTCAAATTGCCATTTTCAATAGACTCATATGGCTATCACATATCCAAAAATGGATTAAAAATTGATGTAAATTGGATTTATTTTGATTTTTCTAAGGCTATCTTGTTTTTGTTCTCTTTTGTGTCGCTAAGGTCAGTAACACCCTTCACTTATTTAGCTATATCTCACAGAATACTCATCCAATAAACTTTCCCTTTGAACGGAAATTAGATAACACAATTTTGAGCATTTCATAAGAAGAACTCATCATCCAATTATGACTCTAAGGTTCTCAAACAATTCACATTCATTTTGTGTTTTAATCCTGTTGGTATTCTGAACCAGTTTCAATTTGGGACTTATACCTCACTATTTTGTCTCACCATAAATTCGTAAAAAATTTCAGAGATACAGTAAACTCCCCTATCTATGACTTTCAAGTTTTGAGTTTCTCCAAATTCACACGTTAAATAGCTAAAAAATAGTATAAGGACCTATGAATCTGCCTCCCTTAGCAACTTTGAACTCCAAAATCCTAGGTTTTGATTTAGGCCCAAATCACCATAAAAAATGAAAATTTCCTCATGTTAAATAGTCATTAGACATCAAAGAATAAGAATCCATCATCAAAAGTATCAAACCCATAAATTTCATCAAGTGGGTTTCATATCTATGGCAAAAGAAAGTAAGAAACTAAATTCCAATTGATAGAATCAAGTGTCGGGATCGAGACTTACCATTTTGTATTGACTGATCAGCTTCATTTTCCTTCACATTCTTGTTACAAAGCTTGAAAATTTAGAGAAACAAGCTTCCATGGTGACTTCGTAAGTGAGGGAGGAGGAAGACAAGCTTTTTTTTTGGTCTTATTTGCACTTATAAGCCACTCATTTTCATTAGTTACAAGAATGTCACTCTTGTAATTATTTACAAAAAAATGCCCCTCTTGTACTAGTTCTTTAAAATCAGCTTGCACAATTTCCTGTGATGACTGAAAAAGTGTCAAACATCATTAATTTAATATCACCAAAAATTATGACTCATTGTCCTAGTTTTAATGACATTAGTCTCAAATACCATTTTTTATATCGATTTTTTTAATATAAAAAAATAGATACTGGGTGGTACAAAAGAAAACCAAGAATGAGGCACTCTCATGCAATTTTCGATTTTATGCCATTGAATTGAATCATGGCATTTTGTATAAGAAAAAGCATGAGAAAATGGGATTTTGAATGATGGAATGAAGCATGAAATTTGATTGTGTTTGGGCGCGAGAGGAACCGTTTCATAGTCACGTGCACGTTGACAAAAGCCTTTTCCCAGCTGCCCGCTTGTGGCCCACGAGATCCAAAAAATGGTCTCGTTTCGTTCACGGTGTAAACTTCGATTTCGCCGTTTTGTTTCACGAAACCCTCGAGCCATTTGGTTGTGCATTTGCATTTTGATGTGCTAAGCTATGCTTTGAAGTGAATTGCAACCAATGTGTCATAGGTGATGATGTTTTGAATTATGAATTGTGAAGTGAATTGTAAATGTTGAACTCTCATTGCGATGTGTATGCCGATATGAATGATTATATATATATGGTTGATTATGTGGCTCATCGCCAATGGCTATAAATATTTTAGCCGCTGAGCTGTGTAGCTCAACCCAATATTTTTCCCACTCCTCAGGTGCAGATCTAAAAGATCAGTGAATCCTTGCAAGGCATTTAGACAAATCCAAGAGAGTTAGCTTTTGTATTAAGTTAGTAGCTAGACTTTTGAATAGCTTTATAAGCATATTGAACATTGAGCATCAATGTATTTTGTAATTTGTATTAAGGCTTTCATGAAATTTTGATATGTCATTAAAGCTATGTATGAAAGCTTTGTATGAACTTCATTTTGATTTGGGAATGAATTGACGATTGAAAAAGTTCCTTATGTATGTGCTTATTTACTTGTAGTGTGCAATGCATATTTCAGGTTTTCATAGGGGTAATAATTGTGTGTTGACTTCATGGAGAAATCTGGATTGATTTGGACTTTATTAGACAAAGTGGTCTTCTTGAACATTGTAGTTTATCCTCTTATCTTTCCGACGGCTTAAAGTTTGTGAAATTTGGGTATCGGAGTTGAGAGATATGGCCATTATAAGTGATGATGTTGTATAGGAGTTATGAACATGATAGCTATGATGAATGATGAGAGTTTGTGCATTCTTTGAGTTATTTGAGTTGAGATTTGGGAGTTTAATGCATTCAAATTGGTAATTGAATGGTTGAGGAGTGTTATTGCACTAGAAGGGTTGAATTTGGGTAGATTATAAGTGTTTATGGTGTTAGGATGGATGTTGGAAGCATTAGAGAGGCTTTGGAAGGAGGTTTGGGTCACCCATGCTTGTTTAACAAACATTAGGTCCGTATAAGGAACCTTCTCAGGGGAAAAAAGATCCTCAGCCTAGTGTATGTCCATTGGATGTCCGTTTAACGGACCTTCTCGAGTGAAAAAATGGCAGTTTAGTCAGTCTATGTCCGTTTAACGAACATCCTCAGGTCAGCTACAGTAAATCCCGATTTTGGCCATTTTATGGGCCGAATCTTGCTTTGAGTTCTTCATAAGAGTTGTAGATCTCGAAGTCCCCTTTCCAATCGTCCAAACATGAAAGCAATCCAACATTGTTACCAAAAGTTATGGAAATCGTGCTAAGACATGTCTAGTTTGGGTAAGGACATAAACTTGTTGGATTCTTTTGGTCATAACTCCTTCTCCCGACCTCCAAATTGAGTGATTCTTGAAGCATTGGATTTCTAACACATTTTTCTACCTCTCCACAAAAATTGATAGCTTTTGAAGTTGAATTTGAAAATACTGCTTCAAAGCAAGTGAGGGTTTGTTGAAATGATCCTATAAGGAAACCTGCTCATGCTTTTCGGTTTCAAATAGGATAGTTGGGCTCGGGGAACGAGGTCCAATACCTTGGTTAGACTTCGGTAATGGGGTCCAACAGACATCATATGTTTGAGCACCATATTCCCACAGATGTTACAGTTCAAATATCAATGGTTGTAAGAACACATCAATTTTATGCTTCAGATTTGTAGGCCCTGGCATAATCACTGTCAATAACATATATGCCTCTTTCATACACATCCAAGGAAACAAATTATAAGGAGTCACTATGATTGGCAATGATGAATATTGCTGCCCGGATTGACCAAAAGGTTAGAAACCATCCATCGACAATCCCAACCTAACATTTCGACATTCAACTGCAAATTCAAGATGGGTGTCATTGAAATGCTTCCATACCAGTGCATCTGATGGATAACTCATTACTCCATCTTCCTGTTCGTGTTCAGCATGCCATCTCATATGAGATGCAGTAACATTAGAATCATAAATTCTTTGAAGCCTCGGAGTTAACAGAAAATAATACATCCACTTTCATGGTACTAATTTTTGTTTCATTGAACCCTTTCTAGGCTTAAACCTAGATTGACCATAAAATTTGCACTCTAATAAGTCCTTATCATCTTTCCAGTACAACATACATCCCAATTTGCAATAATCAATCTTTTCAACGGGCAAACTAAGACCCCTAATAAGTTTCTTCATATTGTAAAAACTATTAACCATTGTATGATCCGCAGGAAATGATTCATTATACCATTCTAGAATTTTATCAAAACTACGATCTGAAATATGTCCTTTAAACTTTATGTTCAATATTCGAGCAATTGGGTCATTGTCTCACAATGTGGCCACAATTCTCGGTCAGCTGACTGTAGTAAGTCAAAAAAATGTTTTGCTTGTGGGTTAGGTTCTTCTTTAGGATTTTCCCTATTTTCCTCAAAGGTATAACTGACCCCATCATAAACCATTCTCATGTACAGATTTTCTATTTTTTCCATATAATTTGTTGTAAATCCAATCCCCCCTTCATACTCATTTAGGTTGACAAACGATTCTGGTTGATTACCCCTTGAGGTGTTAGAAATGCCTGGTTCCCCATGTCTTGTCCACTCAAAATAATTAGGGACAAATCCTTTTCTCAGCAAATGCCCATTAAATTCATCAATAGTAAGGAAACATTTGTGTTTGCACTTTTTACATGGAGATATGATCTTTGTCCCATCCATAAATGCAGGTTGAGAACATGCATAATGAATAAAAGCTTCCACTCCCTCAACAAATTCAAGATTAGTGAAACCATAAACATTTTTTCGTCTATACATCCAAGATCTATCCTGAAAACTCATTTCTGGACAACTGTTAATTTAAAACAGTGAATCCATAGTTAGTATTGGATCATTGTCTCACAATAAATTTCACAACATCTAAAATAAGACATGTGAATGAAGATAACAAGTTCTCGTTACAATGGATCAAAAGTTATAGGTTAAGATATATGGGTTGAGATCTCAAACAATTGTAAAATTAACATCTAACATATATGTTTGTAATCATATATGTTTGAAGATAATTAATGTTAAAACTCCTATATTAAATATGTATTAGTCTTAAAATATGTATTAGTCTCAAACGTCATAAGTATTCATAACAATATGAATACTTATTTTAATAAATTGTTTTAACATATACAATTTTAAAAAGATAACATGTAATAATTTGTACATAAAAAGTACAGAAATACCCAAATGAACATAAGTTCAAGAAAACGTAGTAACAAACTAAATCACTAACCTCAACCAAATGGTAAAAGGATCTTGCTAAAGTACGTGAAGGAAGATGATGAGAGGCAGACCTAGAATGAGAAATATACGAACTGATACAAATTTCATTTTCAATATGTGTTAGAAATCATTCTTCAAATCCATACTTATAAGGATATGAATGTCATTTTAATACCTGGTAAAGCTTCTCTTCAATCTCCTTGAAAATAAATACTGTGAACAATTGATATCCTACAACCTATTCCCAAAAAACGCTCACATTATACAAACCGAGATATATTAAAACAATTTCCATGAAATATTATAATAATTCAAAGTCATGAGCTATACGAGAATCCTATTGAAAATTCGACAACATTTTTCCTATAAAATGGACATCCCCCTTTTCAAAAAAGGGTCATTCCTGCAATAAAATTACACTTCTATATTCACCAGTAATCACAGCTCAATTTAGGTCTCCAAACTATATGTCATTACGTTTATTAACCTTAACTAACTGATAATCTAAGAAATAAGACTTCATTAATTAAACTAAAACAAAAAAACAAAACAACTAAATTAGTCAAGACAAATAGATAATGTTAGGACTTCATCTTGAAACCCCTTAAAGCATTTAGTTTTCTAACTATTTTCATTAGATTGATAGAGATAAAGCTTATTTACATAGTATGCAATTGTCAACTCTATAGACTTTTAAATTATTGTTAGGCCTTTACATTAACATATATAAAGTCCACAATAGTTTAAAAAGGACGAGTACCTAACCGATGTGTGGGGGGATAAGGTTTAAAAGAGTTTGTATTTTTGTGTTTCAAGTGAGTTTTCTAACTCTACTATGCCAATTGCCTCTCTTTGAAATTATAGTTGTCATACTCATTTAGATTCGTTGTATTACTTTTCAGTATTTACATATGTATTATTTGGAGTGTCATTGGTGATTTTTGAAAATTTGTTAGATCCAAAATGGTGGATCTTGGTACGGATAAAAGTGTTTGTAGAGGCTTAGAACGATCATATACTATGTACATGTAAGAGGGAGAAGTTTTGAAAATTGTTATACTGTTTTTGTGTTTCAAGTGTGGAAAAAAATGGAACTAGAATCACTTTGGAACATAAGAAGAAATATACGTTATTCGTAAAAGAAATGTCTAACTCTACAACAATATTATCCACCATGGTTTTTGAAAATAGTAATTGAAATTTTAGAATAGAACTCTTATGATAATTTAGTGTTGGAAATAATGTGAATTAATTCAAAAGTCTTATATAACCACTAAAATCTTATAATATTATAAGGGATTCATTTATATTTTTATTTATGATCTTTTTGCAAATAGATGATAAACACTTCTGTAAATACTATAATCCATTTATGATCTTTTCACTCTTCACTCTCCATTCTCTCATTTCTTAACAAAGTGGTATGAGAGCCATGTTTCTTAAAGTATAGAAGAGTGTTGTGAGGGAAGTATGAAGTATGGTAAGTAGTGGACTCATTTCCTTCCAATTTTCTCATCTCATAACGTAGAATTGTATCTATGCATGAGAGTTTTTTTTAGATTTAAAAATGTTTGAAGGTTTAGAGAAAGCTATGAGAATCCTCAAAATGAACCAAGCTTATCTCAAAATGATAAAAAAGCTTTGTCCAAGATAAGAAAGAAGCATTAGTAAGTTCTCATTCTAATCCATCAATATTTGGATAATTCAATGTTTAGGATGGTAACCAGTGCTACTAGTTCAATGGAAGCATGAAACATTTTAGAAAAGTTTTTACAAGGTATTGTTGAAGTAAAGAAAGTGAGACTTCAAAAACTAAAAGGTAATTTTGAAGTGTTAAAGATGACAGAAATTGAGTCAGTTTTGGATTATTGTACAAGAGTGAAGGCAAAAATAAGTCAATTTAAGAGATATAAAGACAACATCAAAGATGTCCATATATTGAAAAAATTCTTTGTTCTTTAACTCCCACATTTGATTATGTAGTGTGTCATTAAAGAGTTAAAAAATCTAGAATCAATGAAAATTAAAAAAACTAGAGGGTTATTTATAAGATCGTGAAGAAAAGATCATGAGAAGATAAGAAGAGTCACTAGAGCAAGTTCTCGAACTTAAGATTACTTTAAAGAATGATCAAGGAAGAAAGAATCAACTTATAGTTTGTGGACAAGGAAGATGACCTTATTGTGGCCTATTTGGAAAAAAAGATCCAATAAAAACAATGCAATTAATAAAGAGAGAAAGCAAAAATCATAAACAATACACGGAAGAATAAGACAAAAAGGACAAGACTATTATTAAAATATAAAAAAGGAGATACAAATAGTCTAAAGTTGAATGTTTTAATTGTCATAAATTGACCATTATTAATGATGATATTGTATTGCCACTAGTAGTATTGAAGAAAAGTCTAATCTTATTGATGATAATCAAGAACTTAAAGAGTCAACTTTGTTGTTAACAAGAAGGTAAGACGAAAATGATGTTGATAATATGTGGTAATTAGATAACGGTGCAAGCGATCACACACGTTAATACAAAGCCAAATTTGTAGTGTTTTATGAGATGGTGAGAGGCAATGATTCTTTATAGACTTGTCAAAGATAAAAATTCAAAGCAAAGGTATAATTCTAATCAATTACAAAGATGACACTCACAAGTTGATCACTAAATCACTAAATATACCTAAGCTAAAAATATATATATTTTAAGTTAAGGTCTACTCCTTGAAAAAGGGTATGATAATTTTATAAAAAGGATTTGCTCTTATCATGTTACCCACTGTTGATTTTAACCTGTCTAATAAACAATGTTATAGCCATCTCCTATCATTCAGTTTAACCATCAAATTTGTAATAGGCATTTCAACAAATACCTAACATGCATCAAACCACCATTGCAACATCACAACAAAGCTTCATCATACAACCTTCTAACATTAACATTTAAACCATAATTCTTCTTACCCATTCACATAAATCCTCAAACATACCAAATAAATGTTATTAATATAACACCTATTCACGTGAACACAAGGCATTAACCTCACATACCTCACGAAAAAATAATACATGTGGGAGAAGAGAAGGAGTTTACGTCGCCGAGCACAATGCCGACCGACGTCTGATCAGAAAGGGGGCAGAGTCGTCACTGGAGGCAAGGAAAGATGTTGCAGGAGGGAGGAATGAGAAGTTACAGACATTGGAGACCCGACCGGGTGGGGGGGGGTTATTTGAGTGGCTTTTAACCAGAACAAAACGACATCATTTGGTATGTTTTCATTAACATTTTAACATTCATTTGTCAAAATGATGGCAACGTATTGCTTTAATATTTACCGATGGTTTATTAGCGATAACATAAACCATAGGAAAGCCCCATTTTTCCAATTGTCATCTTTTTCTCCCACCTTATTCACCAACGGTTCCTCGACTGTCGCTAACCCTAATTTTCCACACACATTTTTCGACAGTTATAGAATTTTCGTCGGCAAACCACGACTTCCTCCCTATTTTAGCTATGGAGTTTTATTCCGTTGCTAAATGGCTTTTTTGAGTTGTTTTCCAACAATATGCAAATTTTGTCGCAAAATTGTGACAATTTCTCAACCATTGCCAAATTTTCATTGATAATACCTTCATTTCCTGTAGTTTTTTACTAATACAAGATGCTTGAAATCTTAACAAATCACTTTAATTTCAAATATAGAAAACTCTTCCTTTTTTATAATTACAAACTCATATTATAATCCTATAGAATTATTTCTAAATTGATAGGATTACGTCCTTAAAGATTATGGTGAAAGGTGTTGTTATAAACGTGGTGTGTGTTTACGCACCTCAAGTGGGGTTCGACGAACAACTTAAGCGTCATTTCTGGGAAGAGTTAGATGAGGTGATTCAACAAATACCCACTGACGAGGGAGTTATTTTAGAAGGAGACTTTAATGGTCATATAAGAGTAATCTCATATGGATACTTATGGACTTATGGTGGTTTTGGGTACGGTAAAAGAAATGTTAACAAGACTACCTTTTTTACTTCATAGTAGCTCTTAAGTTGGTGATAGCCAATTCTTATTTCATGAAAAATGAGGAGTATCTAGTGACTTTTAAAAACAAAATCACAAAAGCTCAAATTGACTATTTCCTCATATGGTAGAGTGATTGACCTCGCTATAAGAACTGTAAGGTGATACCTAATACTTGCTTGTCAAGTCATCATAGATTGTTTGTTTTGGATCCTTTTATTAGGGGTTAGAGGTCAACTCATCATAGATTCTTTGTTTTGGATCTTTTTATTAAGGGTTGGAGTAAAAAGAGAAGTGCTAGGAAGTGTACCATAATCAAATGGTAGAATTTGAAAGGAGATATTCTGAAACAATTTAGGGATAGAGTAACTTATGGAGAATAGTGGAATTTGGTAGGTGATGCAAACTATATATAAGAGAGTTTTGCAACTCTTTTAATGAATACGAATTTAGTACTAAGAGGGAGTATTGGTGGTAGAATGAAGATGTTCAAGAAAGAGTTAAGATGTTCAAGAAAGAGTTAAGTTCAAAAAGGTTGCCTTTAAAGCTCTATTGGATAGCACCACAAAGGTAGAGAGTTGATAATGGAGAAATTTATAAATTGGTAAAAAAAGAGAGGTGAAGATGATAATTTCATAAGCTAAAAGTAGGGCTTACGAGAAACTATAACAACGATTAGATACTAAAGATGGAGAGTTTGTTGCATGATCGTGTATGGATTTTTTCCAACTCTCTAGCACGATTGAGAATCTCCATACTACTTGCTTGCATGATCGTGCATAACAATTACATGCAAATGAGCAATTACATTTTTCAATCATTAAAGTTAACATCTCATTAGTTATGCTTACATTTTTAAGCCATTGAGTAATTAACCAAATTGAAATCAAATCCCCAATGATAAAAAAAGCTTTAAATCCATAAATAAGGATATGAAAACCATAACAACATAATAGTAACTTCAAATCTTACCTTTCTAAGTTCAGACCACTCTCTTTATCAACATAAAATAGAAAAATAAAACTCAAACCAATAAGAAAATCACAACAAAAATAACCAAATTAAAATAGATCAAATTTACGACATTATTAAACTCTCCATCTACAATATAATAGCACAACAATTCTTAGAAACTCCCATATTAGATTTCCAGTTTTGACTAACAAAATCCACCAATCACTGCTTTTCTCTTGCCTTCATCTCTTTATTTGTTTTTGTGCCTAGCCTATGTAACTATGTTTATCTTATCACCTTCAGCTTTCTTAAGTAATGAGATCATTTTTTTTATGAATCCAAAAATGGGATTAACAAAAGTTGCCTCTACAAATCCCTTGAAAAGAATAAACTACGATTATTAATCAGTTAAGCAAAATGTTGGGCCACAAAATTCCAAAATTGTTTAAAAGAAATATAATGGAGAAGTTATACCAAATTCACCACAAGAAGGAAAACAAATCTAGGTAGAAAAATGAGAAATTTGAAGAAAAATTTGTATAAGAGAATATGTGTCACAAAGAGAATTGGCACATGATTTTGACTCGTTACCTTGCATTCGTGGTGGAGTCTACAGAAGAGGAGCTTGGAAAGGGTTTATATTTTATGTTCAGATCTAACATTGTTTCATTATGTGAACAATTAACTAATTGCTTCGACTAAGCCCATTCACTATAATTATTTTAGTTAAAATAATAATATGTAGTTAAAATAATAGCATTATACTATAAAATCAAACACAGAGAATAAATTAATCATAACTAACATATTTTGAGAAAGCTTGCAAAATATTTTTTCTGACATAAGTCTTGCTGTTTGTTTGATTAAGTTAAAATTTTTCTCAGAAGATTTGTGTAAAAAATAGACTTTTGGTTACAAATTCTAAAACATAGGAAAAAATATAGCCAATAAATATTTTTCTTGTAGCATTACTACAGTTTGATTTTTATAAATAAGTCAATAACTTAAATCTATGCTCATATTGAGGTGGATGTTAAGAATATCTTTTGATAATAATCACATTTACCTCAATCTTTTATCAAATAGTTTAGTTAATTATATTTTATATTAATTTCAAATATGTTTATATCACTTCAATATGATTTGTATATATCTAGTTCCTAATTTATTATCGTCATTGTTTATGAGTAGAAGCTCTTATTCTTATATAGAACAAATATAAATCTAACGAGAGAATGTGAACTTTATATTATATTTGTAAAGTAGGCTTTTTGAGTTAAACCACATTAATTTCTTATCTTTCTTATGTGCTCCTTTTATTTTCTTTCTACATTAATCTCTTATTTTTCTAATTATGTGTTTCTTTTATTGTCTTTCTTGTTATGTTTGTTCATATTTCAGCAATTACTTTATTTAAAGAAGTGAAGAGATTAACTTCATTAGTTATATAAGTTAACCTTTGGTGGAGATTAAATATGAGAAAGTCTAACTTAAATTATTGAATTAGTTTATAAGGAGAGAAGTATCCTAGTAATATATCAAGATCTTAACACTGTGTTGTGTTATGTTCTCCTACATAAATTGTAATTTGTTGTAGAAAAAAAATTTATTACTTTGAATGAAAAATTTCACATAAAAACTAAGGGCCCGTTTGGTTCCACTTATGTTTTCTGTTGTTATTTTTTGTTTCTATTTTTTCTTTTAAAAAAAACCTGTTTGGTTAAGATTTGTAATATAAAAATTGAAAACAAAAACCTGTTTAGTTAAGAACTGTAATAAAAAAACTGACAATAAAAACATGTTTGGTCTTATTATCCTGTTTCAATTTTTTTGTAACTATACTCTTATGTGTAATAATTATAATATAATACATTATATTTTTAAATTAATTA
>JAOTAZ010071491.1:0-16031 GCA_025629785.1 Erythroxylum oxycarpum | reverse complement strand
TCAGTGTATGCTCACCACCAAAGTGAGTTAATAGCAAGTGTCAGGTATCAGATAAATAGTTTCAGCCAGCCAGCGGTCCCGGGAGTGGGCTACAGCCAGAGCTCACCACCCGGGCCAGTTGGACTTCGAGTTCGGGGTCCGACAAATAACATGTCATCAACATATAAAAAGAACTAGACAAATGAGGTTAAATTTATAGTGAAGAATAAGAAGTTACATGGTTCACTCAATATAGCAAAATAATTCACTAGAGAAGAGTTACAATAAAATGTTCAAGGGGCGTAAACACAACAAGAAAATAATTTTGTGTTTGGTTTCACAAAATAAAGATAAAATTCTCTTCAAATAAAGTGAATAAAACTTGAGCTATTATGGTAAATTTTTTTACTCAAATGCTGGCTTTGTGTCTAAGCTCTCTGATGCAAAAGATGGTAGATAGAGCAATTCTATTTATACTAGTTCTTAGCTGCCAATCTCAAGCTTACGGTATAAGGATTCATAGCTGAAGAAAAATTGTGAGTCAAAGCATGATCTAGGAGAAATAAGGGTCATGAGACATATTCTTAGTAGTTAAGGATTTGATATTAATCACTAAAATATTGAGTTTAGATGTGGGGAATTCTAAGTCACCTCCTAACAATCTCTACCTTAGCTCAAATTTGATGAGCTACTCATCGCCATATAAAAGTCCCAAAGGGTAATCAAATTTTGTAAACATCGACTAAGTCTGAATAACACTTGAACTTAGCGCTAGGCAGTGGCTTAGTAAACATATCTGTGGAATTCTCAAATGCGTAAACTTTCTTCATAACAATTTTTTCAACATTAACTCTATCTCTAATGTAGTGGAATAATCATTACATTGTTTCTTCTCGAGACTAGTGTACCATAATCATATTCATCAACATGAGTATCATCGTTAGACTATCAAAATGGGGAAGAGATAGGATTCATATTAGGAGTCTAGGTCCTCACTTTTAACTCAACCTTTTCATTGGCACCTTATCAATCACCTATATTAGAAGAACATTTCCTAGAAGATAATAATGCATTTTCATTAAAAGTAACCTCTTTAATAAGAATAATCTTTCGAGAATCAGGACACCATGTACGATATGCCTTAGATTCAAAATCATAGCAGAGGACAATGCATTTAAGAACAGGCAAACTATCCATCATCATTATTATGGCTATAAATAGGACAAACAAATACTCTAAGAATGACGTGGTCAACAAGATTACATGAACAAACTTCTTTTGGGATTTTGAACTTTATAGAGGAGTAAGGAGATCAATTGCCAAGATAACAAGTGATAGAAGTAGCTTGAGATCAATACTTAAGATGATGCCATAGTCCAGCATTTTAGAGCATACATCGTTCCCTCTCAATTAGAGTTATATTTATATGTTCTGTTGGGCTCCTTAACTACTGTCTTTTGTCTAACAATGCCATGTAGTATGCAAAACTCAGTTAAATCTGTCTTACAGAATTCTAAACCATTAATTGTTAGTTTTGAGCTTTTTAATTTTCCAATCAATCTGGCTCTTAACAAGTGCTTTCCACTTCTTAAAGGTAGGAAAAGTTTCATTCTTGTGACAAAGAAAATAAACCCAGAATTGTGCGAGAATTCATTATAAGGGTCACCCTATAATGACATCCTTTATGAGATTGAACCTTAGAAGGTCCTCAAAGATCATAATGAATAAAATCCAATATTCCTTAGTATGGTGTAGAGAAACAAACTTTCTTCTATTTCTTAAAGACACAGTGTTAAGAAAACTCTACTTTACCCATACGTTTGTCACCAAGTAAATCCCTCTTCTTTAGATGGTTCATGCCTTTCTCTCTGTTGTTTTTATAGGGCTAAAGCATAATAAGTGAAAAAGAAGAGAAAGCAAAGGTTTTGTCGTAGAATACTATTTATTATTGAATCAAAACTTGTCTATTTATACAATCTTTTTCTATCTAAAATTTAAAAACAGATAACATCTAATCTAAATCAGCATAAAATAAAATTTAATTTATTTGATAACAATCAAATCAATATCTCTAAACTGATTCCTAAAATCAAGAATCTGCAAACCTAAAGGATTTACCAACAAACTCCTCCTTGCCTTAGAAATTGCAGAGCTTTAATGTCAAAAGAATTCATCATCATGATGTACTGCTTTTGCCTCTTCATTTTGTGATTTGCAAATCTTTTCCATATGCCCAATTTGTCCACATTTTCTACATTTGATATCAGGCCTCCACCAACATCTTCTTTGTGGGTGATTTGTTTTTTTTTACAATGTGGGCATGGTAGATATGAATCATCATTATTTTTGTTGTTGTTATCGATCTTGTTGAAATTCTTATTTTTGTCTCCTCCTGAATTTTTTTCTTTTGCTAGCAGAGCACCTTCAATAATTCCTTCTTCTCTCATCATCCTCCTTTGTTCTTGTGCCTGTAATGCATTTACTAATTCTGCCAAAGACATACTTGATAGATCCTTAGCTTCTTCCAATTCAGAAATTTTAGATTCATATTTTTCAGGTATGGTTACAAGAACTTTTTGCACTATTCGTTCATCAGAAAAATCCTTACCTAATAACCTCACCTTGTTTACTATGCCGAGCAACTTGTCAGAGTATTCTTTAATAGTTTCGGACTCTTTCATCTTCAGCATTTCAAATTCTCTGATCAAGTTAAGCACTTGCATGTTTTTTGTTCTTTCATTGCCTCGGTATTCCTTTTTGAGATAATCCCAGATATCCTTTGCCGACTCTAGATTCATAATTCTTGTGAATACGATGTTTGAAACAGCAGAAAACAAGCAGGCTTTGGCTTTAGACTTCTTATTTTTTCTTTCTTTGTGCATCTTGATTTGAGTCATTGTAGGATTTGTTGGCGATGGAGGCACTTCATAGTCTTCCTCCACAACTTCCCAAACTTCTATAGTATCAATATAAGCTTTCATTCGAATAGCCCAAACTTGATAGTTTTCACCATCAAAAATTGGTGGTGCACCTTGAGACAGTTGTGATTCAATTTCCATTGCTTGAAGATGGTTGTAATTCTTGTTGTAATTTTGGGTCGTAAATCAGGTTTGTGTTTTGGTTTCGCTGATCTCACAGGTCTCTCAAGAAAAAAGACTCTAATACAATGTTGTTTTTATAGGGCTGAAGCATAATATGTAAATAAAAGAGAAAAGAAAGCAAAGGTTTTGGCGTACAACACCATTGCATTATTGAATAGAAACTTATCAATTTATAGTCTTTTTCTATCTAAAATTTAAAAACAGATAACATCTAATCTAAATCAACATAAAATAAAATCTAATTTATTTAATAGCTATCAAATCAATATCACTAAACTAATTCCTAAAATCAAGAATCTACAATCCTAAAGAATTTTCCAACATATCCCCCTGCCATTAACTTCCATTAAAAAATCTGATTGCAGACTCCAAAATGACGTCGTGAGAGGACATATAGCACTACACGATGTTGTTTTGAAGTTCGTAGCTAAGGTTTGTAACGAAAGTTGATAGCAAGGAGACAAGTGTTATAAAGCTAAATGAGGAGTATTGATAATTTTTAAAAGTCGATGAATACATTGAAAATATGTTAAACTACGGAGGAGGGAAGAGGGGATCCAACAAATTTTATCCTATTTGTTGGGAACTTTAGATCACTTTTGCAATTCGTGCCACTACTTTACCTATACTGTTAATTTGTTATTGCGTTTCTTTTTTTAAACTTATAACTCCATATTTCTTCAACAGCCTCTTTCTAAAACCTAGGTAACCGATAAAGCTAAGATGCATAACACCTTCTCTTACAATAGACCTCTAACTCATTTTTCTTTTGGTTAAGACTTTATAGTTCTTTTCTTCCAGGTTTTTTAATCTTTTCAAAAAAATAAAAAAGAGGCGACTTCATTATCTTTTATTTATTTAAGCCATTTCTATTAAGGGAATCCAAAAATATCAATGATAAATATGACCACTCCATCGAGGATGACTGAACATTTAGCCAGTTCCTTTCAAGGGTCACTTAGTCTTTAGATTTAGTAGTTAATCTCTCGCCTTGAGTGCACTAGCCTGTCCTAACTTAATTATAGAACCAAATTCCTTAAGGACCAATCCGAATCTAAGTAATCTCTATAAACGAGTCATCCTTTTTTTTTTTTTTCCTCTTTCCAAAATGCCTTATCTAGTTTAGCATTCATCATCCTTATCACCCCTGCTACTTTCCTTTTTCTTCTTTTTTTAATGAAAAGTACATATTCTTTTCCTTTGAATTACATTTTTATTCCATATCATGTGGTTTTACTTTTCTTTCTCTCCTTTCCAAAATTCCTTTCTTGATTTTCTTTTACGACTTCTATCCCAAATTGGCTCCTATCTAATGCATACATTTGCATACGTGTCTTCATTTAGATTTAAGTGGATGATCTTATTCCAAGTTATTGTATGAAGTTATTTTTTTTAAAAAAAAGTTATTGTATGAAGTTTGTCTTTACATAAAACTATCATGAAAGTCCTATTCATCAAAAGAAATAGAGACAAATCATAGTTAGGAAAGGAATTAAAGGCTTTACTCTTACCAATTTGAGAAACATTTACAAGATATTGGTATCCAATAAGGAGATTTGAGCATATTATAAATAGTGAGATTAGAAGTATGACGCAGTAGCACGAAAGAACTTAATACTTCTATGCTCTCTTTAAAGAACATCATAATTCATTTATGAACAGATTCAACATATTCATGAACTATTAGATCCTAAAGTGCAATGGTCAATTATCAATACGTCTAAAAAATTTTAGCATCTAAGGTATCGTGCCTTCACCTTTGGCCAAAATGATCTAATGCCTACCGTAGAAGAAAATCAGGAGTTACTATAGATACTATTTAAAGTAGTAAATCATGTAATATTTCTATAAGCATCCCTTAGGGTAAAAATCTCTTAATTAGATTACTAAATGTAAAATGGGAAGTTGTAAAAGAGGGGCATCAAATAGGAAAGGTACAAGGTGGGTGTTGGTCTTTACCTTGCACGGATCTTGATAAACATTGGACTAGTTAGAATAACACATTTCATTTGCAAGGAATAACTTTAGACATCTATAAACTCATTTTGTTTCCTTCTTTCCCAAATTTTATTAATGAAAAAGCAATATATCTATTTAATAAATTAGTATATAATTAAATGAACCATATGTTGGCTGTTTTGGTGGAGAAGTTCGTAGAGGTACACTAATGTCACAAGGTTGGGGAAGGACAACTACACTGCTATACTCAATTACTTTATACCTGGATCTTAAACTATATGATTCATGCACATAGAACGTTCAACTTTCAATCTAAGCTTTTTTGGCCCACTAATGCAATTCACTTATCTAAATATAGAAGAATTAAGCAAAGAAATATTAGACTCTATTTTCAAATTAATAGCTGTAAGAGGTCCTCAATGGGTATATTTATGGATGCAATTTTTCGAACTTACGGAATGCACAACATGTTTTAACATGTCGCCTTTGCCTAAAGTGAATTTAACAGCAGCTTGTGCTTTAGCTTTAGTAATTAGACATTTTTCATCCAATTTAATGGTATATACCTAACTTGAATGGATTGATATATATATATTATTATCTAGATTTCCTTGATCTAGGAATTGGATGAAGATAAAAAGAATGAGCAAATAACGTTGATTGAGATACAGCATCAAAGATTCTAAGTGTCTACAAAAGTATGGGGCTAACTTATTGAATCAAAATCAACCCCCAATGATAAGGATGGAAAAGGAAAATAAGCTAACCGAACCTATGCTCTATAGCTTGGTTAAAAAGATTTATGCTTTTTTGTTTCTTGATGCCTATAATAAGATAGAGATGCTCCTATAAGGATTAGTGCGTATGACCATCTTTTATATGTAAAAGCATAATACGAAAAAGAAATATGAAGAATAAGAATAAGAGAAAGAAATGTGAAAGAGGAAGTCTTAACGTGGAAGGGAAAGCTCAAAAGTTTATATTAGAATAAGATGAATGGAGGCAAGAAATCCAAAGTAAGATATTATAAGAAGAGAGAAATTTCCTTAAAGAGAAAAGAGCCAAAATCAAGCATTAAAACCGAAAGAAAAGTTGTAAAAAAAAAGTTAGAACAAGATCTTTGAGCAAAATGCAGTCAGATTTTGGATGATCTAAAGTAACGTTGGTTTTATGTAAGGATAAGCAAAAGTTTGGGTAAATTTAGTTTCTAAAACTCTCCTCTATCCTAAATTTTTATTAGATATTTGTCACTTGAATATGAATCAAATAAGATCATAACGTTATATTCTTCCTTTTTGAAGGTGATTCATTATAACCTCCCTACAAGAAAACAATACAAGTTATTAAGAAGAACACTCAATTCGCCTGATCAAAGGTAAAGCTGTTGGAAACAAGTCATCCTAAAAAGTCACAGGTAGAAGATCTTCAAGAGATAGCAGCCACACTTACAGAGTAGCTCAAACTCTCATAATAAGACAAAATAAGATGTTGAGAAAGAGCAACTCACTGGATCTCCAAGCCACAATGCCCTTTGCAACAACCTCATCATATCTATATGATCCTTATCTCAATTTTAACTATCCACCAATGTTTGTTCCTCCTCCACCACCAATGCCTACAATATAAGGAATGGGAATATCCTTCCTAAGACATTTAGCGTGAGAGCATATGACTCATGACATATTCCATGCCAAATCTAGCATTTATGCATGAACCTTGATTTGTAGATCCGATGAGAACCAAATTCTAAGGAATAAGGAGAAGCAAAGTTGGTAAATTGAGAGGAACTTAAAGAGTTATAACAAAAGATGGAGTGAATGGTAAAAATGACGAATGCTCTGGAAACATCAAGAATAAAAACTCCAAAAGATTTTTGTTTAGTTTTAACTTTTCACATTCTCCATAAATTCAAAATGATTGAATTTGAGAAATATATTCAAAGTATGGATCCTCAATGAAAATTGGGAATGTAGTAAAATGGTGGCACACATTAAAAAAGAAGAAGTTGTTAGTGCATTGCTTTTTAAAAAGTCTAATGGGTCCTATATTTTGTTAGGTTGTGAATTTGGATTGAGCTATCTTAAGAAGTTAAAAAGATTTAACCAATGCATTCCTTAATCAATATGGATTCAATCAAGATATCAAATTGTCAAGGTGAGAGTTACAAATGTTGAAAAAAAGGCTACTAAGCCTCAAGGAATTTCAACTGATGAAAAAAAGGCTACTAAGCCTCAAGGAGTATGCTTAGAGATAATGAGCAAATATTAAGGAAGCCCAATTGCCTTTGTTAAAAGAAGAAGGTTGCTCTTAGATCTGTTGAAAAAGTCTATATTGTAGCAACTGTAATAGTTTCTTAATAATTCATTTAATGAGATTGTGGGTTAGTGTGAACTACTTGATAGCACCCTCTGGAAAGGAAAGATTGATCTGAACATTTCTAAATAATCAAGAAGCTAAGCACACTTAGAAGAGAAGATAAAATGAATTAAGTTAATATTAGCAAAAGATAAGTAGCTGAAAAACAACAATAACAACATCAATAATAGCCACAACAAACAACAATCATTCTAACTAGTATGCTCCCATGTATCACCAAAACAGCAACAATCCACCACCTTTCAACTATAATCAACAAAAATAACCAAATGCAACCATCTAGACCATAACCACCTTATTGGTCAAATAAGCATCAATTTTCTAAGTAAACTTTCTTTTCTTCCAACTGGGCTAAATAACCCGCTTCCATTAGTAGGTTATAAACTTATAGAATATGGAATTTATGCTTATCTTCAGCGAGTGCCTCCTCTTCTTCCCCATCCACCATATTGATAATGATTCCTTTATAAGTGGGTAAAGCTTTAGCACTAACACTTAGTTGTGCATCTCTAGTTTTAAATTTTAACCAGCTATATATATATATATATATATATGAATGCCACTACAATTTAAAAGCTCTAAAAGTAGACATCTCATTTCCTCATCTTATCATTCTCAAATGAACAAGGCATTAGAAGCTACAAATAATCTCTAAAAGTAGTCTCGGTTGAAAGCTAACAAATGATGACTTGAATAATAAATAAGTAAATGGTGGGAGTAAGGCCATATCATTTAGGTGATATGCTTTAAATCAGTTATGTAAGGCCATATCATTTAGGTGATATGCTTTAAATCAGTTATGACAAAAGCAATGTGTTTATCATCATTTATCATGGTTATAGTTTGAAGGTTACTATCGTTAATGAATATATTTGCATCTCAAGAGTTTTTATCTTATAAAGACTATGACATATCGTTATTATCAAATGATTAGTGTTTGTATCCTTTTCACAAGACACTACTCATTTTGTAACCACACCATTATTAATAAAATCTACTGTAATACAAAATTGCCTCTTGCGTATCTTATCTTGCTTTCGTTCACTTTAAACTTTTTCTTTGACGTTTTGTAGTGCATTGATGAAATTCGTTACAGACAAAAAAAAAAGGGGCTGTTGTTTGATCGGACATAGATAGCCAATGAGTGGATTATTATTAAGTTGACAATGCAAAAAGGTTTGGTTAGTCATAAGGTATTGAACATAAAATTTGTGAGAGAGTAGGAAATTGATAGCCAATGATACAGTTACAAGACAAGCAAAATGGAAATTTTCTCCCTCTCCTAACAAACTAATGATGGAAAGATTATCAGCACATATATTCATCAGACTAATTATGTGAGTAAGGACCTTATAATTTTCTCATGTTTGTATTCACTAATAATCATCAATCGTGATCTATACGCTTGTATGTAACAAAATATGAAAGTCTAAAATATCAGAAGAAAGACCTGAAGTCTAAAATATCAGAAGAAAGACCTGATCCAAAAAGTTAGATTTTAAAAAACAAAAGAAATGAACCTATCAATTGGCTTAATCAAGGTAGTATCTTCCTGGTTTTTAAGAATTATTTATCATGTAACAAGCATCATTTAGTTTATTTTTTATTTTAGCATTATATTTTATTTCAAGGCATATCCAGTAATAAAAGCCAAATGCAGTTTATTTCATCAATATCCAAGTCAAATGCATTTCATTTCAATACATATACAATATCTTAGCCAATTGCATTTCATTTCATGACATATCCAGCATCTGAGCGAAGTGCATCATATTTCAAGGCAAATCCGATGCCCCAGCTAGCTAGATTTCATTTTAAGGCATATCCAGTATCCAAGTCAATTGCATTTCATTTCACGACATACCCAGCATCTGAGCAAAGTGCACTTTATTTCAGGGAAAATCCAATGCCCAAGCTAGTTACATTTCATCTAAAGGAATATCCAATATCTAAGCAATTGTATTTAGTTTAAGGCATATCCACTATCCAATCCACTTTCATTTATTTTAAGGTATATCTAATATCCTAGCTAAATGTATTTCATGTGAAGGCATATCTACTATCTAAACCAATTGTATTTTATTTCAAGGCATATCCAGTATCTAGACTAGTTGAATTTCATTTCAAGGCGGACATACCAAATAAATTTCATTTCAAGACATATACAATATTTTGTATTTAATTAGAGATATTATTTTCAATTAATATTAATTAGCTTTAATTATGAATAACTGAATTTAATTGAAAATTTTTCATATCAATATTTGCTCTAGTTTTTTATTAATTAATTTGGTACTAAGAAAAGAAGAAAAAAGCAAAAAAGACAAAACCAAAGGGTAAAAGCACTACAACAAACAATAGTTTTAGATTTTTTTTGCTACAATTTGAAATTCCTAGTTAAAAGTTACTCTTTAGCTACAAAATTTTAAAATAGTAGTCTATTGTAACAATACCTCCAAGTCAAAATATTTCACAGGTTATTTAAAATTATTAGCTATGTTTAGAATAGGCTACATTTATATTCATAGCTAAAAAGATATGGTGACATTTTTTTACCGTGAACTTTGTTTCGTAGCGCAATGTTTTTAGCTAAAAAATATTTTGTAGCTAAAAAGTTTTGACGACGTTTTTTAACTATGAACTTATTTTCGTAGCGGAAAGTTTTTAGCTACAAATTATTTTTCGTAACTAATAAGATTTAGTGAAAAATTTTAACTCTGAACTTATTTTTGTAGCCAAAAACCTTTTGCTATGAAATATTTTTTGTAGCTAAAATACATAAGTCCCTTAGCTATAAGGTACGGAAATAAATTTTGTAGTTAAAACGATTTTTTCCACGAAAATATTTTTGTAGCAAAAAAAGAAGAAGAATAAAACAATAAAACAACGTCGTTTTGATTACCTAAAGACACTCGTCCTCTGTTTTGTCTTTCGTCTTTCTTTGTCTTCTACTAGCTCCCTTGTCTGTCTTCTCTCTGGCATGTTTTCTCCAGCTGCTTAAGCTTCCTCATTTGTCTTTTTTATTTCTGGGTATATTTTATGCAACTCTTCTCTCCAAGCTTCCAGTCTCTCTAGTGTTTTTTGATGAATTTTGAACTTATCAATTACTGAAACCTAAGTTCTGTTATTCACTTTTATAATCATAAAATTGAGGTCTTTATTACGTGTTATTCTTTGTTCTGTTTCTAATAACAGGACAGCCAATTGTTGTTATTTCTAAGGTGCTAAGTAAATAATGTTGTTTATGCAAGTTTTTGTTTATAAGCTTACGTATAATTTGTATCACTCTTTCTTTGCGATGACCATTTTTTCTCATCCTTTTGTTGCTTACTGCTTGAAATATCATGGTTGTTTAGCTTAATGAAATACTCTTTCCTCGTAAGTAAAGCACTAGAAAGCTTTGGGTTTTAGATTCTGGCAAAACATTTAGGGTCTACTGTAAACGTTTTGAAAATATTAAGGTTTAACTTGAACTCTTCGAAATGTTAGAATTCAAGTTGTATTGTATTGTAAATGTTGAGATTCAAAATGCACTTTTGACCTTCTAATTGAATACCAATTAGGCATAAAGAAGATCCAATATCTTATATTAGTCTTTATTTATTAAATATCTCATATCTAATCATAAAATTTCTCAAACTTTACAACCAAGTCTAACGTAATTTAAACGCCTTTTCTTTCTTCAATATGTTCTTTGTTTTTAGCTCATTAAGTTCCTAAATATGTTAGTAATAGATATAAATTGTAACCCTAAATCATACTTAGGAATGGATAAATTAAACTCATTTAATTCATCTTTAATTCTTCGATTAACAATTTATGTCCATAGATCAATATTGACGTCTAGTAGCGCATTATGACTACCCAAATATTTAGAAATATTAAAGTAACTTTGTCTAATCTTTTCAACCATAATATCTTCATATAATTCAATCTTTTCAGCGTACAATGCGATTAGATAAAGAGTATGAAATAAATGTTCACTCTACTTGATCCCAATTATATTAGTTCTTCATCATTAGCAATTGTTTTTGTTAATGACATTTGTAAACTAGTTTACAAAGTGACATTCTTTCTTGGCTAAGGGTTTCATGAATCAATACTAATTGAGAATAATAGAACATTCTTCTTAATTGCTTTAGGGTAATAAATCCTATATTGATCACTCAACTACGTTTTTATAGCTCATGCTATATCCAACAACTACTGATTGAGCTATCTTTGACTAGAATAAGCAATATCAAATAAGATACTTTGGAGATTTCAACTCTGTGATCACTTATATAATCATCATAATGTGAATTTTCATAAACATATAAGTGATGTTCCAAATGGAATTCTCATATGAAGTTAATTAGTGAATTTGTTCTTTAATAAGCACCCATATGTTCATTGAAATATTTTCTACTTTACTCTATAAGATTAGCTACTTTCTTCATAGGGAAAAATATAATATGTTATATTCATTTTACATTCCATTAATGTTTAATCTTAATAGACTATTAACAAAGAGAAATTTAGGAATAATACATAAATGTAATTTGAATATCATAATTATAATCTCATCATAATTTCGTTTGCAATGTATATTTATCCTATGGACTTTATCATATGTATAAGATAAAGAATGCCTTTAAATAAGTATGTTATTAAACTACAACCAATTGATTGGCTATAACGCATAAACCAACAACTCCCACTTATATTAAGTCAATCATTTATCTTAGACTATACCGCCATATAATGATCATGATACTATTGGGATAGTGATTTAGTAAGATAATTCCATAAGATTCTTTATAGTGAGCATTTTCTTGAATCTTATAACTTCCATCTTAATTACCATCATAATTAAGAAAAACTACCTAAATACATACTTGGATCTTTGATAAGACCTTGGTTCGTTTTGCTTGCCTAATTGTTCTTATGTTTTACAGTACATTACTATCTTGAATAATGCAAAGAACTATACCAAGTCCATTAAATAACTCCTTGATCTAAAAAATTAGTTCCACTAAACAAAGAATGTATTATGTTTGGATTAGTAACTAATGCTACATTAGAACCATTTTAATATGAAAATAATATTGTTCTAAGTAAAATATACCTTAACTAGGATTTAACCTAAAGTTAATATCCATGTAAGCTTGAAATCAAATATAAACCCATACATAGAATTATAGATATCTTTAATACTTCAAAACTATTAAATATCTCAAATAATAAACATCTTTAGTATATTATCTATATACTAAAATTTTTTCATATTTATCATTATAGATATTACTTCCATAATTAATTTATTACATTTCATATATAATAAGAGTTGTTCTTCGACTATCATGTATTCAACATTTTAAAATATGACTTTTTATTTTCTATGAATAGTACGTCCCTATATACTCTCACTGAAGAATACAACTATACTCCCATTAACTTTCTTGTAGTCATGATAAATTCAATTTAAACTCAAATATCAACTCATATATAGAATAATAGATATCTTCAATGTAACGCCACAACATATATCCTGGAAGTATTGTAGCATGTTTAGGATGTATTAAAAAGTGAATATAATGAATTAAGTACATCTAAGTATAGTAAGAGATATAATGGTATTTAATGTAAAAGACAAGGGTAAATGGTTCGCTTTGGCATGGGCATACATACTTAGACATGAAATGTGTATGGAAATTTTTGATATGTTTGCTTAAATTTATGAATGTGATGTGAGGGGAATTGATAAAAGAAGTATTCCATAAGTAAATGGTATGTTTTTGCTTAAATTGAATGCATTTTTGTGATGCTCTTGCATGATAAAACCAAAGTTAGTTGATTTGGAATGTGTACCTCGCTAAATGGATAGGTTCAACTGAATATATTTTAGTAATTTGGCCATATCTTGGCTTGTAGACTTCCAAATTGGATAATTTTAATTGGAGATTAAACAAGAGACATAGGTATAAAACTTTTATGAAGGAACTAAAATCTGATTTTACCTATATAAGTTTTGAATTCTATTTTGAAGTTGAGTTCTAGCTAATGTCCTTGTTTTCGAATAGCTTGTGGTTTTTAGGGTATAACTCTCGATATAATTAAGCTAATTGCATGCAGTTTATTCCATTAGAAACTTAAGAGATAGGGGAATTAAATAAATTGACAAGATTATAGGCTAATATAGTAATTAAAGGAAGAAGAAGGACCAATATGCAATTTTCCAAAAGTCAACTCATGGAACAATAAAATTAAAACATATGTGTCTAATAGAATTGTAACACATGGTCCAATAGAAACATGGTTTAATAAAATTTTAACAAATGGTCCAATAGAATTGTAACATGTGGTCTAATGCGATTGTAACACATGATCCAATAGGATTGTGACATATGGTCCAATGGGATTGAAACATGTGTTTAGGACTAGAAAATTCATGAAATGAAACTTTGAGGGCTTAACTTCAAAAATTTTCTCCTCTCCATTTCACCTTTTTCATCCTATCATTTTTCACTTGGTAATTTATGCAAAGCCAAAGAGGAAGGGAAGGAAGACATTAGAAGAACTACTTTGCCAATTTTAAGGTTTAGGACTTCATTTAGTTATTTTATGTATTTGTGTACATTTGAATGTGTGAAAAGATTCATTTGGATGTGGAATAGTTTATGAGATAATACTTTGGTGCTATTTTGGTGTTATCTTGTATAGAATTGGTTGAATATGACAAGAGGTTATCGTGTAGTGGAATTTTGTCTAGGGTTTATGTGAGTCAATCACATGGTTTGAGTCATAACTCAGCTTATAGACCTGCAAATTGTGTGATTTTAGTTGCATATGAAACTTAAGACATAGAGATAAATATCTTTAGGGGGACATTGACTTAATTTTGGCTTTATGACCTTGGAAATTGAGATTGAAAAGGGTGACCTGATGATGCCCCTGTTTTAGAGAATCATATGATATTTTGTCTATATCTCATGATTTAGAAGTTCAAATGGTCTGATTGTTATAAAAACTATAGACATAAAGGAAAAAATGTATAGAAGACCTAGAAACCCAGTTCTGAATATTTTTATATGCATATTAAGGAAAAAGTAGTGGCATGAATGGAGAGAGTGTCTGTCACGACCATGACATTGTTTTTGTTTCAGATTTCTACCGCATCTTATCCGAACCTTTATGAATATGTATGAAACATTTCAAAAACCTAGAAATAAATGAAAGAGGACCTATCATATGTGAATTGGCTTATTGAACATTGGAATTTAAGATTGAGCATAATGCATTCCAAAGAAAACTTAAATGTACATAAATGATTTATATGCATATTTATTCCTCATGTGTGTATTATATGATTATACAAGTGTGATTATGGTACCCTTCTACTGGCGATAAGTTATGACTTGTATGTGTGAACATAGATACATATTTTATGACTTGAAATGCATATTATATGACTTGTCAATATATGAATTGTGAAATTATCAAATGGTTAAAGGAAATGTTATAGTGCCTGCTATATTGTCTTGGTAGTGGATAGATGGGCATGCTTATAGGGTTACAGTGCAACTGCTATAGTTCGATACCTTTGGGTATCCAAAATTCGATGCCTTTGGGTATCCACAATCTCATACCTTCGAGTATCCACAGTTTCATACCTTCGGGTATCCACAATTTGATATCTTTGGATATCCACAACACCTGTTAACTACACCCACAGAAAATGTGTAGGCTTAACACAGAAAGGAAACTTAACAGTCATAAATAAGAAATATAGCATGACAATATGAATAATTAGTATCGATGAGCATTTGTATTGGTTGTAATGATGAATTGTAATGATGTGCAATTATATTGATAATATGTATCAATGAGCTTTGAATATCAATATTTGGCTTATAAATGTGCATTTTCGGTATATAGATAATATGTTGAAGCATATTTGCATTATGTACTTTACTTAAGTATACCATCATTGTTTATATAAGCATTAAATATCAATGTTTGGTTCATGAATGTGAATTTATGGTAAATTAGTTGTGGTATTTCTAAATGTGTGTGCTTGATGAACGACTGCTATGAGTGATTATCCAAACTAAGTGTCTTTTCCCACTAAGCTTTCAAACTTAACACGAGTGTTAATTCATGTAGGTTCAAGTCATAGAAGTGAGGTACAGGAAACATTTTCAAGGACCAAGGCCAACAAATAAAAGAAAAAGTAGTTTTGGAATGTGTTTTTAGTTACAAATGATTGCACACATAATGAAGAAAGGAAATTATATGTTTTCTTTTGGATTACCATGTAAATGTAAAGATGCGTTACTACTATTAAATGATAATGTTAAGCATTGGGGAGTTTTGTAATATATATATGTATATCATTAAATAGAATTGTATACCTTGAATGAATGTACATGAATTTGGTTGCTATATGTATGGATGGTTGTAGGTTCCGTATAAGGGGGTGTTACATTCAATACTTAACAAGTATCAAATATCTTAAGTACTAAACACCTTTAGCATATTATCTATGTTCTTAAACTTAAAATACGTAAATAATTTTCATATTTATAGTTATAGATCTAATTTTCAAAATTAAGTTATCACAATTTCATATCTAAT
>JAOTAZ010071477.1:0-16039 GCA_025629785.1 Erythroxylum oxycarpum | reverse complement strand
GAGAAGAGAAGATAGGGATTTTTTTTAAAGGGGGGCCACTTATATTTGTAATTTTAAAATTTTTAATTATATAAATAGTTTTTTAAAAAAATATATTTGAAAGGGGGGCCATAGCCCCCTTCTCCTATAACATAGCTTCGTCCCTGCTTACAAAAAGCAACAAAAAGGGTCTCTATTTTGTTCTGTACAAGGGTTCACTCTTGACCTTCATAAAGAATAAAAGGAAGTAAAATAAAGGCCTTTTTAATTTGTCCGGAGCTTATAAAATGTTAAGAAGGGCCCTACTTGTTTATACCATGGAATTCAAAAAAAATTACAATGTCAATATAATATATTACATTTTCTATATTATTTTGTAATCAAAATAAGAATTAAATAAATCTCAAAGATTTAGGTTTACATAAACCTTTGCAATCATCAAACGTTTTCAAATTAGTTGTTTATGTAATTTAATTTATGGTTTTAACATATTTTGTAAGTTTTGTGTGGAAGATTGTTATTACTACTACTATTACTATAATTTAGTTTCAGTTCAGGATTGACGATCGTTAACTTTTAGTAATAAAATGGTTTCGCCATCCCTCAATTATGTTTTCATTAGTAAATGTTTATTGATTTACGGACTTTAATATTTGTATTTGAATGATCCTAGTAAATTGGTTATATGAGTATTGAAAAATAAGGAATTCAAATTAGTTTAACTAAAGAGAAACCATTCAATTTACAACATAAGAGATTTGACCACATTTCAAAGGAAATAATTTATAGATTATTTAAGGATGTAATCCTTCCGAATTTGATTATGATGATATTTTTAATGATTACTATTGATAGTGTGACCTGTATTTTTGTCAATAATAAATCTGAGGCCTTAAAAAACTTCAAAGTATTTAATTAAGTTTAAGAAGCAACTCAAACACTCATTAAGGTAGTCAAATCTGAACTGATCAATGGGGCCAAATCAGTATTGAACTCTTCAACAGGATCAAGTTTACGTTTAGGAAGGTGGTCAATAATTGACGTATCATAGCCATTACACATCACGTCCCCAATAATTTCTGAGGAAGGAGATATCTTGGTCTCGGGTCAAAATCTCGTAGATATGGTGGAAAGAACGTCATGTTTAGCCTGAACGTCAATCCAGTGGTCTTCTACCCAATCTCTGGAAATCCTTAAATCCCTTTTTTGTACATTGAACGTGAATTTTTCAACTAACATATGGCAGTTCATTGGAGAGAAGACAGACGCATAAAAGAGATAGACAAGGAACTAGAACCAAAATCGAATTAGAGAATAGGCTCACCAGGAGAATAAATTTGCAGAATATCGTTGCTGCTATTACCAACTCCAATCACAATCCCCTCCCACCACCAAGCATCAACTGCTGATCGAATCTCAAGAGAAAGATCTGATTCTTCATTCAACGGAGGGGCTGGTTGCATTGTTGGACGGCCTAGGCATCTCATTCCAAGTTTATCAGGCGCAGCTAATTTGACAATTGGGATCCATTCCTAGAAATCAAAGGTGTTAGATTATGGATTTTTGGTCAACAACGAGGAATTCAATCCAATACCATCCTTTGATTTGCTTGTACAAGAGTTCAAGCTGCCAAGCAAAAGGTAATTCAAAAGAGTGGTTCATAGAGCCTAAGCATACCTCTCAAGGTTATTGGACTCATCTTCATCCTGCAAGTCATCATGAAGGACCTTTATGTGTTTCTTGTACACTTGCAGGACCATATACCTGAACCAACAGCCTCGTATACCACGATCTTGGCACAGCACCTCGATAGTTTCATAAATCTTGAATCAGTCATTGTTTTTGGGGCTTTACATGCTTGAGGGGAAGAAATCTCTTGTCTGGCAGACTGTACTTTAAATTTCTAAATAAAGGCCCATTAGGCATCATCCGGCCACCAATACGCTTTGTTAAAAATGTTTCATGCCCTCAACACTTCTAGTTCTCTTTGCTTCTAACTTTACAGATTCACATGGACCCAATTCTTCATCATCTTCCACAGAAAAGTCATAGCTTATGGAATCAACTCCAGTAGCAGGTACGGAATACAAACAGCAGAGAATAGGCTGATCAACATAGCCACGTAATTTACTAACATCAAAAGGTTTCACTTTATTGCTTTTGAATTGCCTAGAACACAAATGTAATTTGGCTGATAAAGCATCAGGTAAAGCAGCCAAACATTCATCATAATGCTCAGGAGTTAATACTGTGGCAGGACCATCAACACACTCAGCACTGATGACCTGCGAATATGGTGTGATGAGAACTTCTTTTGGGTGAGAATTTCTTAAATGAACTACACCCTTGACTTCCCGGTTGTGGTGAAACCACCGCACTTTGACTTTTTCTGTCCCCTCTTGTATTCATACATATCTTCCAAGTAAGCAACATAATGGTTCTCTCCCTTGGCCATGACAAAGACAAACGATCGGATCTGTATGGTAAAAATTAGAAGGATAAATGAGCATGATTATTGAGCCTCTGCAATTGAAATAGAAACTGTATGTTCTCGCAAGCCTATCATTTTAAGACATACATTATGACAGACATCTCAATGTAGGAATTGCATCAGTGCCAAAATTTTCAAGGCTGTAAAAAGCACGACGGAATTACTCCATCTGAATGTAAGAGCTATTATTTCTGCAGTACTAACATATAATCAAAGATTTATTCTTCCTCTCCTCTTTTCTATAAAAAACCTGTCATATCTCCAGAAGCAGTTATGCAAGTATGCAAATCTGGCATGTAATAACTGACTCCTGTCTTTTATTTATATTTTAAATTTTGATAATTACCATTATCTTAGTCCCATTCCTGCAGAATGCCGGGTAGTGCTTGAACTGTTTCCCACATGCCATGAATTGCCTGACCACACAATGTCTGAACTGTGTCCACTCAAGTTTTTCAGGCAGCTACTCTGTAATGCAAATTTTGCATAAATGCCAATCTCATAAGTACTAACCTTAGAATGAAATGAGCAAGCAACAAGGAACGAACATTCTGTTTTTGGTACCTGCTCCTGTTGGGCATCCCACCCACTCACTGGAAATTCCAGATATTTTGTAGCATGCGATAAACCATGTTTTGGTGATTCTATAATGGAAAATATTCATGTATTAATGCTGATAGATAATAAACAATTGAGGTTCATAAGATTACAGATCACACTAGCTTGCAAAGATGGCGGATGCAATTACTATTTGCAAATAAATAGTTAAAAAAGACATAATAGGTGCCTTGGACCACTGTAAAATGAACACAAAGATGATATAACATGAGGCTACAACTTCGTATGAATATGTAAACATTGACATGAATGCTCAAGGTTTCAAATGACATGTTAAACAATGCATATAGTTTAAAACCATTTAGAAGAAACTTTTGAGGTACTGAAAATTTGGAGAAAGCAGAAAAGCTCACAAGCAATGTCACGGAAATCCATGAAATGTCATCAACCAAGAAATTTAAAATCTATTCCAGGCATAAAAAAAACAGTACCACAGTAGGCATTAAGTTCTAAGTTATGATGCATTTTTTATGGTGAAATTGATGGACAAACCGACAAATACAACGTACCCACTGATAATGCTTTACGAGAGAGACCCACGAATGAAGTAAAATAGACTATAAAACTGTAAAGGCTCCATAATAAGAAATAAGTACAGGACAGATCACCTTGTAGATGCTGCTTCGAAAGCATAGAAGTAAGCCAATCTACTACCTCCCTTCTCGACCTCCATTTGTAACCAGCATGAATGGAATTTTCTGTGCCGTATACCCGTACAAATTCCTCAGCGACAATATAGAACATGTGCCTAACATGTGCAAGGACAGAATCTCCAGCAGAATCTTTAAGGAAATAGTGAACTACAGGCGGCCGTGTTCCTGTGACACAAACTGCTCTTTCCACTCTACAAAACACTTTTGGTTTCCAGCCATTTCGCTATACAAGACTAGGAGGATGCTCACCAAGCACCACAAATTCTATTATCAATTCTGATCACATATCTCATTTTACTTAAAAGTTGAGCTAATGGTTTGAAGCCACAGTACTCACTTCCTATAGACGGCTTCAATTGTAAAACATTCAAGTGGTTAAACACTTGAACCTATCAACATCCATTTTCTATGAACAGAAAAGTGGAATGAAAAGAACAGACTAGGATTACGTGCTAAACAAGATCGACCAAACCTCTCAAACCCGATGATTCAAACAACTTAAGTCAGATAAGAAACCAGACGAACATAGTTAAGATGTCCCACCTGTTAGAAAATTGTAAGATAGCCAGAAGCAACTAACATTGTTTGCCACAAAATCGCCTCCCGATGGAACCAATTCAATAGTGCTTCCGCAGCTACATGCCTAGTCGAAGAAAAATATCTCACTCACCTGATTCAGTAAACATAGAATCCACCAGGAGCTGAGGTCAAACCCACAGAACTCTACCAAATAAGGAGGTACTAGACAGAACCGACCAGAAAGCTGAAAAGTCTATTCTTTGAAGATCTGCGATCAGATCAGTGACCAAGTCAAGAAAACCAAAATCCAAGCTTGGCACCACTAGGAGGAACCAAGATAAGGCTTTGACCGATTTAACTATCAAAAACATGAAAGCTATGATATGGACATCCCAGTTTACACAAGCCAATGAAATCTTAAGCACAGAAAGTTTGATCCTTTGAGTTTTCTAAGATGGAATAAGACCCTCTGATCGATGGGTCTGAAAGGTTCAGGATATCGGTGAAAGCAGGACACTTTTAAGTTCTTTGAGTTTGCAGTGAAAAGGAGAACAGATGCACAAAAAGGCTTGATGAGCAGAATGGGTGAGAGAGGAAGAAGGTCATTTTAAAAAAGAGTCTTAAGAGAGAGACAAGGGTTTGGCAGGCAGGTGATGATGATTATTGATTAGTTAAACAGAGGTTGGTGGTCTGGTCGCTGGGAAATGGTTTAAGCAAAAATCAGCTGATTCTCAACGATGGAAAGAGATGGGATTTTTGCAATTGGTTGATACAGAAGGCGGATGGTTGGTTGATACAAGTTTTTCTTCCCTATAGGCCCGCCTCAAGGCTCATAGGACCAATTGAAACTCGTCTCCATCCAATCACCAAAATTGAAAAAAATTCTTAAAATGGATAAATCCAGGGCTACGAGGGTGGGGCTTAGATGTTTTGGTCTAATATTACTTTGTCTTATTTTTTTGTCTAATAAAATCTTAGCTATTTATTTTTGTGAGATTGACAGGAATCTCATGCAGGATCCATATAAATAAATAGCTGAAATTTATTAAATACAATAAATTACTATAATATTAAACAAAACATCTGGACTCACATATATGCTTTCTTGTCATGATTCTTTAATGCGCCATGGTCATTCATCAGATTAGACAGTCCGCTGAACGAGTGTTTCAAGTAAATTTAATAAAAATAAAGTGTTCCAAAGAAATTATCTTGCCAATCTACTTGATTAATAATATACTTTAATGTATAAATAGAATAAACATTTTTCTTCAAAAAAGAAAAAAATAGAATACACACACACTATCTCCAAATTTATAGTCATGTTTGAATATGATCAGCTGATTTTTAGCTGATTGACTAAAACATGAGCTGATTGACTTCATCAATCATCTATTTGCTGTGTTTGGTTGTTGGCTGATTGGGTTGACTGACTCAATCCAATCAGCCAAAATTAAAAAGCTACTAGCATACAGCGTTTCAAGGAATCAGCTGTTTATTTTTCTTATAATGCCAATTTTGACCTTAAATTTTTGCCAACCTCATTTACGCCTCTCTCGTGTTTAGGTCTCACTCTCGTTTTCTCTACCTTTTCAGATTACTAGATCCTTGTTCTTTGTTCTTCTTTCCATTTCTCTTATATTTTACAAGTTTCGATCTGAAAGATTAAAAAAAGAAAGAATCTAAAAGAGATTTGGAGGGTGTTAAAATAGATCTAGAATTTAAAAGAAAAAGAAAGAAAGTAACAAATGGGAAAAGAAGAAAATGAAGAATACAATAGCAGATCGAGAAAAAGAGAAGAAAACATTTTCCCTAACGAAATCGAAAAGAAGAGAGTTGTTACCATAGATCTGGAGAGAGCTTTTGGGAGACTCAGTGTAGAGAGAGGGCGCAAAGGAGAGTCATAAAAATGAAACGCGTCTCTCTCCCTAGAGATCGGAGTTGCTTTAATTTTACTGGCTAGATTGGATGTAATAAAAATTAAAGAAGCTTTTGTCTTAAAAGTTGGTAATTTTTACTTTAGTTAATTATGTTTGTCTTGAAACTTGAGAAAGTCAGCAGAAGTCCTATTACCTTTTCATGCCTTTAACCATCAAGAGCAACATCACACACGTATGTAATTTTCATGCGAAACTCATTTATTTTAAAAATACTAAATGACTAATGTCATATTTAAATAACACATAATGAAGAAAATTTTTCTTTATTTATTAAGTTAAATTTACTTCATGTATGTAATTTTTTTATATTTATCCTTAAACATATTCAAGATGATAATTATTAAGTTGAAGTTAACATATTTATTGTTGTTGTTGTTGTTGTTGTTGTTTTTCCTTTCTTATTACTATTGTTCTCCTTAACGATATTATTCTTTTGTGATTATTGCTTTATTCTTACTTACTTTGGCGAAGGGGGTATTAGTTTCAACTTTCTAGGATATCTTAGGATAGTACGTGCGGGTACATTTGAGACACAAGTTAGGCGGGATGCCTTTAGGTCGCACAGATGGAATCAGTGTCCGTGGATTGGTATGCACAAAGCACAGGAAAAACGTTGGTGATGATGTTTTTAGGATAGGTTCTTGGAATATGGTAACCCTCACGGGTAAGTCTTTAGAATTGGTAGAAATTTTAAACAAGTATAGAATTCAAATTGCTTGTCTTCAGGAGACTAAGTGGGTAGGAGCTAAGGCGAAGGAGATAGGGGATTCAAATTATGGTACTCGAGAAGTACACGGAAGCAGAATGGGGTAGGTATCTTAGTGGACAAGGGACTTGTAAATAAAGTAGTGGAGATCACCAGGGTCAATGATAGGATAATTGTGGCACGAATTTTTTTAAAAAGTGTGGTTCTCAATGTAATTTGTGCTTATGCACCGCAAGCTGGCATAGACGGACAACAAAAACGTGTATTCTGGGAGTCGCTAGAAGGTGTGTTTATACCAATCTCTCCTACTAAGTAGATCATTCTAGGAGGGGACTTTAATGGGCATATAGGGATGGACTCAAAATGTTAAACAGGCATTCATAGGGGCTTCGGTTACGGCACTCGAAATGCTAGTGGGGTGGATTTATTATACATGACAGTAGCTTATGAGTTAATAATAGTAAATTCTTGTTTTTAAAAAAACGAGGCACACTTGGTGACGTTTCACAGTAGCATAACCAAGACGCAAATTGATTTTCTCCTTGTCAGGACAAATGCCAGATCCTGGTGTAAGGATTGCAAAGTTCTTCCAGCAGCCTGCCTCTCAACCTAACATAAACTCTTGGTTTTGGATCTAGAAATTAAGGGATGGAGGGTAAAGCTTTATACCAAACCATGTCGACAAATCAGATGGGGGAGGTTCACAGGGGACATGGTGGAACATTTTAGGACTCAGGTAAGGAATAATGCACCATGGGCTGTGAGTGGGAATGTGAATCAAATGTAGTAGGGAGGAGCCCCAGTAGTGAGAGAGACAGCCACTCAACTCCTAGGAGTTTCTAAAAGACTAGGGAGGGGACAGATGGAATCTTGGTGGTGGTCAGATGAGGTACAGGGGACGGTTAAGGCAAAAAAGCGAGCTTTTCAAGATCTTCTGGCAAGTGTTACAGAGGAGGAGTGGATTATTAATAAAGTGAGATATAAACTGGAAAAATAGCAGGCAAAGAAGGCTATCTCAATGGCTAAAGGTGAAGCTTATGAGATCCTGTACAGAGAGTTGGATATGGTCAAAGGAACATAGAGTACCTTCAAAATAGCGAGAGCTAGGGCATGTGCGGCGACGAATTTCAACCAAGTATGTTATATATGAGACGAAGCAGGACAGATACTTACAGATGGGCAAGCCATCAAGTAGAGATGGAAGAGATACTTCTATGGCCTGTATAACTAGGACATATTGGTCAACTTCGAGCTAAGGGAACCTCCTATGCCGAAACCATGTATAAATGAATCCTCATGGGAGAAGATAACTAGGGGCGATATTAGAAAGGCTTTGAGGGGGATGAGAAGCGGAAGGGCGGTAGGATCGGATGACATCGCTACAGAGGCATGAAAGAAAATAGGAGCTGTCGATATTGAGTGGTTAGTGTAGCTCTTTAATGTGATCCTCGAGTCAGGCAGAATGCCAGATGAATGGAGATTGAGTAGGTTAATCCCCTTGTACAATGCCAAAGGAGACATTCAACATTGTTAGAACTATCAAGGCATTAAATTACTTAATCATACCATGAAGCTATGGGAGAAGGTCATTGACAAGAGAATCCAGAGAGCTACTTTTATATCGGCCAATCAATTCGGATTTATGCCTGGTAGGTCGACGACAGAAGCAATACATCTACTTCGGAGACTGATGGAATGCTACTGAGAACGAAAGCGGGATCTACATATAAGTTTCGCCGACTTGGAGAAGGCGTATGACAGGGTTCCTAAAGACCTCTTATGGTGATGTTTGGAAGCAAAGGGCATTCCTAGGATGTACATCAAGGTAATTAGGGATATATATGAAGGCTCCTTGACTAGCGTAAGGACAATAGGAGGCAACACGGAAGCACTCTCTATTGGTGTTGGACTACACCAAAGCTCGGCTTTAAGCCCTTTTCTATTCACAATGGTCTTAGATGAACTTACCAACCATATTCAAGGAGAGGTACCTTATTGTATGTTATTTGCGGACGATATTGTCTTGGTAGATGAGACCAAGAGGGGGTTAATGCTAAATTAGAGTGTTGGAGAGCAACGTTAGAATCGAAAGGCTTTAGAATGAGCAGGTCCAAGATGGAGTATTTAGAATACAACTTTTCAGGTAGCCAGATGGTACAAGGGGTGGCCGTAAAGATTGGCATTGACATCATACCACAAAAGTCGAGTTTTAAATACCTCGGTTCCATTGTGCAGAGTGATGGTAACATAGATGATGATATATTACACCGTATTAGATCTGGGTGATCCAACTGGCAGGGTGCTTAAGGTGTTTTATGTGATAAAAAGGTCCCCATAAAACTCAAAGGAAAGTTCTATAAAATGGTTATTCGACCAACCATGTTATATGGGGTAGAGTGTTGGCCTACGAGATGTAGCCAACGAGTCAATTGTTGGTAGTAGAAGTGCGTATGCTTAGGTGGATGTGTGGCCTTACCATATGGGATAGGGTACGGAATCTGGTAGTGAGGGTCAGACTCTAGGTTGCTAGTATTGTAGACAAGTTGCGCGAGAAGAGACTTAGGTGGTTTGGGCATGTACGCAGGATGCCTTTGGATGCGCCGATCCGAAGTAGTGAGATGATAAACCTTGGTGGCTACAAGAGGAGGAAAGGAAGGCCGCACAAGACCTGGAGGGAAGTGATCAAGAATGATATGTCAGAGTTGGCTCTCACTGAGGCAGTTGCTCGAATTAGAAAAGTCTGGCGTGATAGGATAAGGGTAAATGACACCCATTAGAGTCTTCGTGTCTCTTACTTAAACGATAGGAAGTCCAACCCCATGTCCTTTACACCTTTGCGAGTAGTAAGGTGTTGATCAAGGCTTCAGTTCAGGCGTAGTTAGGGGCAGACCAAAAATTGTACCTTAAAACTTTTTTTCTTTTTTCTTCTTTTTTTTTTCCTTTTTTAGGTAGATAAGTGTCGACTTCTAGAGCGACTAGCGACAACACGAGCTGGTATTTACAAGGGGTACGGTAAAAGGTCTAGTTTCTTTTTTGATTTGGCCAACGAGCAGGTATGTCCTTTTTGTCTTTTAGTGCGATTCTAGTTACTCAATTTCTATGTGTATCAGTTCTTAAATTCTTGCTTATGGTATTCTGCATCATTTTACCTGTTACATCTGCATGTGGGTCTACCGGGAAACAGTCTCTCTACTTTATAGAGGTAAGGCTGCGTACTATAAGACCTCCCCAAACCCTGCCTCAATGCGGGACTTCAAACTGGGTGTGATGATGATGATGAACTGTAGTTTACATCCTCCCCTCAAGTTGAAGCTGGTGGAAGTTGAAACAAATTCAACTTGAAAACTAATTTGTGAAATTGAGGAGCAGAGAGGGACTTTGTGAGAAGATTAGCAACTTGAAGATTGGAAGGAACATGCAATGGCAAAACCAACCCCTCTTTGCACTTGTATCTCACAAGATGACAGTCAATTTCCAAATGCTTCGTACGCTCAAGGAAGACGGAATTCTATGTGATCTGGATAGTTGCTTGGTTGTCATACCAGAGAGTAACAGGTAGAGAAAGAGAAAATTGCAAATCATGAAGTAAATAAGTGATCCACTGTACTTCACAAACTATAAAACCAAGAGCACGATATTTCGCTTCTGCAGATGAGCGAGAGACAATATTTTGTTTCTTGGATCTCCAAGAAATCAAAGCAGAGCCTAAGAAAATACAATAACCAGAAACAGATCTTCTGGTATCTTTATACCTAGCCCAATCCGCATCACCGTGTGCTTCAAGTTTCAAATTATTCTGATCTGAGTAAAACAAACCTGTAGTAGGGCAACCGTTCAAATATTGCAATAAATGTAAAGCAGCTTGCCAATGAGTATCTCACAGATTTTGAACAAACTGACTTAGTTGATGAACAGAATGAGTAATATCTGGTCGTGTGAAGTTTAAGTATAATAATCTGCCCACCAGTTGTCTATAAGGAGAGGGATCAGCTAGCACTTCACCAGAATCAACTGTTAAAATCATGCCTTTCTGTATAGGAATAGCAGCCTTAGATCCCGTTAAACCAACTGTAGAAATCAGATCCAAAATATACTCTTATTGGTTGATGTAGATACCATCAGTGGATCTCGCAATTTCTAACCCAAGAAAGTACTTGGTAGACCCAAGGTCTTTAATTGTAAAGACAGAATCTAATGAAGATTTCACCTTTGCTATAAGTTCTTCAGAATTGCCAGTTATAAGAACATCATCTACATACACAATGAGAGCTAAGAAAAGACCTTGATATTTATATGTGAACAAACAATTATCAGCCTTTAACTGATGAAAGTTGAGTTCGTTTAGGTGACTGGTAAATTTAACATTCCATTGCCTTGAAGCTTGCTTTAACCCATAGAAAGACCTAGTCAATTTACAAATTTGTCCCTTTGTAGTCTTTTCATATCCATCTGGAGGAATCATATAGAGCTCTTCATCAATATAACCATGCAAGAATGCATTATTTATGTCCAATTGACATAATGGCCAACAAAAAGCTACAGCAAGAGCAAGAAGTAATCTAACTGTTACTGTCTTAGCCATAGGAGAGAAACTCTTAATATAATCTTCACCCTCCACTTGATTAAACCCCTTTGCTACTAATCTTGCCTTGTACCTATCTATACTACCTGTAGCACCCCTAGGCAGTGCTACCGCTCGACCCATACGATCGCTCGGCCTTACCCTTCACATACTCCAGCTTCGTCGATCGGTTCTACCGGTCGGCCCTTCAGTCAAGTGAAATGGTCGGATACACATTTAGTGCTCAGTCCGTAATACGGGGCGGGATGTTACACTACCATCAGGCTTCAACTTCAGTTTATAAACCCATTTAGAGCCAATGTCTTCTTTCCTGGAGGAAGGTCAGTCAACTCCCATGTATGTTTCTTTTCCAAAGCATCAAGTTTTGTGTTCATAGCTGTCACTCAAATAGAATCATGCTTTGCGTCATGATAAAATTTTGGTTTTACAATATGCTGAAGATTGGCCAAAAACGCCATGTGAGTATCACTAAAACAAGAGTGTGTGACAAAGGGATAAGCTGGAATTGCAAGTACAGAAGAAGAAATTGTATTATAGATAGGAGCAACCATAAGAACATTAGAAACAAAATCAAACATCCAAATAGGTTTATTCCTAGGTTGGGAGCTCCTTCTAGGCTCAACCTCAGTAGAAATAGGAATATCTGGTGCGATAACATCTTTGAAAATTCCTCCATTATAGATTCAATAGGGAGAACAACATTTACAATGGAAGTGACTGGAGAAGAAGAATTAGTAATGGAATCTTCAAACAAACTAGCAAGCTTTGGTAGGGAACAAGAAGAAGCATCATGATCCTTTTGAGAAAGCAAAGACTTACCATACGGAAAAACTCCTTCATGAAAAACTACATCTCTGCTTATTATAATTTGTTGGGTAGCAGTATTGTATAATTTGTATGCTTTCATGCCTGGATAATGGCTGAGGAAAACACAAGGAACAGATCTTGGGCTAAATTTTTCCCTATTGGGATGAACATCTGTAGCATAAACCAAACAGTCAAACACCTTCAGTAAACTATAATCAGGTAGTTTATGAAATAGTACCTCAAAACGTGATTTCTAGGCTAGAATTTTTGTAAGGAGTCTTTTAATTATAAACATAGCATGTAATAAAGCTTCTCCCTAAAATCGAGTTGGCATAAAAGAATGAAACAACAATGATCTAGCAATTTGAAGGAGATGTCGATGCTTTCTTTCAACGACGCCATTCTGTTAAGGTATGTAAATACAACTTCATTGATGATGTATACCAAGAGAAGTGAGAAGTTTTTGAACTTGATGACTGAGAAATTCTGAGCCATTATCTGTTCTAATAGATTTAACTGTCACATTGAATTGATTAGTGACCATGTGGAAAAACTTCTTCAAGTGATGGAAAACTTGTCTCTTATGTTGCATGAGAAATGTCCACACACACCGGCTAAAATCATCTACAACCGTGAGGAAATAATATGCACCAGTAATAGATTTCTACTTATAAGCGCCCCATATGTCTAGATGAAGCAACTCAAAAATGGTTTGAGTTCGTATAGTGCTAATAGGAAATGGTGCTTTTGTTTGTTTTTCCAAATGACACATAGTACAATGCTCACTAACAAAACCTTTATTGACAGAAAATGGTAAATGATTCAACACCACATCACTTGGATGACCAAACCTAATATGCCATTTTTTAATAGAACCCACAATTTTATTCATATTATATCCATACAAGAAAATAAGTTATTCTCAACAGTACAAACTGAATCATTCAAGTGAGAATTTTGTAACACAGTGGAGTAATAAGGATAATAGGAAAATAAGGCTAATGAAGGATCTATAGGATGGTTATTTATAAAAGGTTGAGAAAAAGATTGTTTATCAAGAATGTAGAGACTTCCAGCAAATTTGCCAACAGTAAGGACCTTCTTACTCTTCAGGTCCTGCAGAATGCAAAAGTCAGCATAAAAGGTGAAGTAAACAAGATTTGTTTTAACTAAGTTGTTTACTAAAAGTAGGTTATGGAGTAATGAAGGTAGATGTAAGGTTTCGGTAAGGATAAGGTTTTTATGTAAGATAACTTGGCCAATCTTAGTAATTTTTGTGACTCTTCCATCTGACAAATGAACAGAGGTGGCCACATTCAAGTTTTTGAAGTTGTCAAAGAGCAGTGAGTTAGCACAAATATGTCTTGATGCTCCCGTATCCACAATCCAGCAATCATAAGTAGCATAATGTAGAGGTAAGTTATTTGCCATACCTGCAAAGTTATCAAGATGAGAAAAATTCACATGACAATCATTGATATGTTTTCCTCTCATCAGTTTAGCCATTTCCTGCCGTATCAAATCGGTAACCCATTGCTTATCATCAACATTCTGTTCTTCGATTGGAGTTTCAGCGAGATTATCATGAGTTCTCCAACCATTGTTCTTGTCCTTCTTGTTCTTAAGATCTTTTCACCAGTCCGGATAACCATGTAATTTGAAGCATGTATCCTTTAGATGATCAGTATTCTTGCAAAAATCACGAACTCTGTCATCCTTTTTATCCTTCTTTTTAGATTGTCCATTGGACTTATCAACATTTCTAATGAACAGTGCATTGTGACCTATGACATCTCCAAAGTTCCTTTGAACGTCCCTTTGAGCTTCAATAGTCTGAGTCATAGAGTATGCTTTATTTACGGTAGGAACAGGATCAAGCATTAAGATTTGATTCTTGAGCACTTCATAAGTCTCATTTAAGCCCTTTAAAAACTGTATGAGCCTGTTGGAATCATCCATTTCTATCAATCTTTTATTCACATTACATATGCATTTTCCACAATCACAATAAGGCAAAGGTCAAAGTCAACTTTGATTATCCCATAACTTTGAGATCTTGTTATAAAATGCATCCAAATCATTGTTCCCTTGATCAATGGAATTGATTTGCCTCTGCACTTGATATACCTTAGGACCATTACTCATTCCAAATCTTTCAGCAAGAATATCCCACAACACTTTGGCATCTTGACAATATAAGAAAGTCTTTGTAGATCCTTAGATAAAGGTCCAAGAATCCAAGATCGAAAACCAGAACCACATAGACTCTGATACCATGAACAAAGAGAAAGTGAGATTGAAAGATTAATCTCGTTAATGAGCTAATGAGCTCAACTAGTTATTTATACAGAGAATGAAAAACTAACTGAAAAGATAACTATGGTTACAAGTAAGCTAACTATAGTTAATAATAAATAACTATATTTTACATTTTAATCCCTCAAGTTGAAATAGGAATGTGCTTCTCATTATTTTCTTGGGTAATATTAATGAATTTTAAATTTTTATAATAAATAAATCACAGATGTTTGATAGTATTGTAGATTTGTGATATATAATTCTGATTTGCAGTGAGAAAGAGATATTTTCTACCCCTTTTTCTCTTATGTTGCACATGCTTCCCATTAAGCATTACCGTCCTTTACTATTAATGCATTTTGGAAACATAAAGTTGAAGACCACAACTTGAGGTACATGCTTTTAGGTGCAACTATAACATGGCATTCCATTCCTAGGAGGTACACCATTAAGTTTCGAGCTATATTTTCAGAATTGGTAGTAGAGAGTGAGTGATGGTGGGCAGAGGATGGTGAGCAGACAAGAGAAAGATAGGGAGGGTTAGGTAAGGTATTCCCTTTCTTTTGTTTTCTTTAATATTAATTATTTTACTTTATTATAATTTGACTTGAAATTTCACTCACACCTAATATCCTAGGTGTAACTTAACCCAATTAACACGATAAGATACATTAGCTCCGTTAATAGAGAGATTAACCACAAACTATTTTGCGTGAAAAATTAAAAGTTCAAACATCTTATTATCATTTTTTAAGTGTGGGCTATAATTAAAAAATTGTGTAAATTTTGAGATTTTTTTATAATTAACACATTTTTCGTGTGTTACATTGAATTATATGTTAATAAATTTATCTATATTAATTTATTGTTTATAAATATCTTTAAAAAGATTTTGATATGCTAATTTTAATGCATATTTTATAAGTAGTATCATATATAGAAGATACTATTTGCAAGAGTTTGAATAGTTTATATTTGAAAAAAATAAAGTTATTGATAGTATGTTTTTTGTGATTTTAATTAAATTGTAACTTTTGTTTCTTCATGACACATTGCACGTGGGTCTATCGGAAACAATCTTTCTACTAGGTAAGAGTAAGGCTGCATACTATCGGACCTCTCCAGACCCCACGCTTTAACGGGACTTCAACTGGGTATTGATATTGAATTAAATTGTAACTTTTGTATTTCATAACTGCTAAATCTTTTAATTTATATTTTATAACTACTTTCGAGTGTAATACAGACTTATATATTAATAATACTTCTTTATATATTAATTTATTGTATATAAATGTCTTTAAAATGGTTTTTGATGTACCAATTTTAATGCATATGTTTACGTGACGTTATATGTAAAATATATATTTTTGCAAAAGTTTAAATTTTTGTATAAGAAATAATTAACATTACAATATAAGGGGCTTTTAGCAACAAAATTTTCCT